>JAGKTI010001662.1:38665-79846 GCA_018397915.1 Birgus latro
ACACTTAAACTAACTTAAACTACACTTATATTACACTTACATTATACTTATACTAACTTATATTACACTTATATTAACTTATATTACACTTATATTATACTTATACTAACTTAAAAATTACGGCATTACAGGAGTTATAGGTAAGAACACACACACACACAAACACACACACACACACACACACACACACAATCCCACCATAACCACCACCACCATTTAACATATTGTCATTGTTTCCTATTGGATATCCATTGTTATAACTGTGTTTACATTATTATTATTACTATTATGTTACTACTGCTATTATTATCATCATTGTTTGTATCAGCACCATTATGTTCCAATACTTACTCCAAGTTTAACTTAGGCAACTACTGTCCTTGCATATATTGTGTGTCAGTAAAGAATATTATAAGAACAATAAATACATTGTTTTTTCTAAATTCAATACTCCCTCCATGTAGAATATAAGTCAATTACTTTTAAGCATGGTCTGAGAAGGCAATTTAAACTGCTACAGTGATACATCATAACAGAGATATAGTGATAAATTATATAAGCCTACAATGATATTTGCTATAAATACTGCTGTAATTCTCAGCATTATATATTTCCAGGTAGACTGTATTACTACAAACTGTCATACATTGAAGCAGAGGGGGGAAAAAACGTACCTTTTATACCAAGTAATTAATGGTAACAGAAATTAACAAATGCATAACCAAAGTAAACCAGCTGACTTGTCTCGATAACAACTGGGTAGTCTACACACACCGTCTCCATGACAACGAGGCCATTACCTACCCCCGGTCTGTCCCTCCCCATCATTTTATTTTTTTCCATCATCTCTCCTCCCTCTTTCTCGCAGCAGTAGGGTGGGGTTGCCATTCGTGCCAAGGAATAACTTCAGAGTGCCGATACATGGAAATGCAGGTGAGTGGAGCAGAAATACTTGGGGAATAGGTGCATTATACCAATTCTAAGTGGCTGAAATATGTTTTATTAATATTCTTAAGAGTAGACTTTTTTTACCAACATACATTAGCTGCATCTTTATCTCTTTTCTGTCGCTGCTTCGATGGCCACTGTTCCTCTGAACTGTCTGCTTGCATCTCGCCACCTCTACGACGGGCACGTAGTACCGGTCTAGCAACAACCTCTCATCCCTTTTCTGTCCAACTCTAATGCAAAAGTTAACCATTACTCCCAGTCCTTCATTTATGCAACTGGTCAACTCTGGAGCTGTCTTCCTTTGTCTGTATTTCCTACTTCCTATGATCTCCAGTCTTTCAAATGCAGTGTGTCCAGGCATTTCGAAATGAACAGATCATGAATTTGGCTCCCTTTTGTATTGTTTTTGTTTAATCTTGGAAGGAACAGTTGGCGGGCACATGGCCTTTGGTTCCTTCTTCCTTGCATTAAAAAAAAAAAAAATGGGAGTAAGGCTCTGAGGAGTTCAGCAATTTACGGGTTTATCAGCCTGGTGACGGTGCTGCTGTGAACCCGATACTCACCAAGACCAGTGTGAAGCAGATGACCAGCGTGGAAGCGAACACTCCTGCCCACACTTGGTTGCCTAAAGGATAGTAAAAGCTCAGCCAGCTTGGTTCTAACACGGGCTTGGCCATAGCGAAACCCAGAGTGTCCTGATCGAGTGTGTAAGTGTAGTCATACCTGTAACATACCAGTGGGTAGATTAGGCCATGTATAATACAGCAGCTGACCATATACATAAACCTGGGACAGTTTCTGTATGAAGTGGAGTTCAAGCTACAATTTCTTGACAATTATGTATCACAGTCACTTGGCCGTTTCATCTAACATTTGACACCTTCCTTCATTCATGTCAGTGGTAACAACAAACATGTGATTATATCAAGGTTGTCAAGTATACCAAATGCTAGACCCCTGCTAAACATTACTGTCCTGGGTTCACACTGTATATTGTCAAATGTACGTTCAGTCCACCTGTAATAAATCAGTGAAGTGATGATGCCATGGCCTGTATTCTCACTGGATAAGGAGGCTCCCTAACATCCCTTACTGACCGATTTATCTTGCTCATTAAACCATATTATCCTTTCCTGTGTTATATAAATCCTTACCTCACCGAAGTTCCGTGCCCAAGCAGACGTTGGCGGACATGGAATGCCACACCTTTCTATCTTCTGTCATTTACAGCAGTTGTCCAGCCTTGTATCCTTCCCTCGCTGTTCTTACTATTCCATCCATATACTTCTCTCTTTGCCTGCCTCTTGCTCTACTACCTGGGACTCTTCCCGTTAAACTCAGATTCTCTATCTTTCTTTTTCTCATAACATGTCCTAAAAATCTCATCTGTTTTCCTCTCACGTGTGCCAATAATTCTCTTTTGATATCCATCCTCCTTAACACTTCTTCATTTGATATTCTCTTTGTCCAAGAAATTTTCAAAGCACCACATTTCAAAAGCTTCTAACTTTATCTCCATCATTTTACTAATAGTCTAAGCTTCACATCCATATAACAGCACAGACCAGACATAAGTTTTAACTGCTCTTCTTCTTGTTCGTATTGAAAGGTGTCTGTTACTTAGTATATTTCTCATCTTGAAATGCCTTCTTCACTTCAAATATTCTTCTTTTAATTTCTTCGTTACATCTACCTTCTTCCGTAATGTAGCTTACCAAGTAGCAAAATCTTCTCACCTGCTTAATCATCTTATCATTCACTCTTACACTGCACCTAGGGACTTGTGCCTTCTTACTAACTACCATCACTTCCGTTTTATCCACATTAATTGTCAGACCTTTTTCTTCACTCGTCTTCTTCACCACTGTCAAATTATCTTGAAGTTTCTCCTGAGTGTCAGCAATCGGTACCGTATCATCTGCTTTCCTTATATTATTTATATTTCGTCCTCCAATATTAAATCCTTCTCGTCCTTCAGCTGATCTCATAATCAACTCGCTGTACAGGGAGAACAGATCTGGAGATAGAACGCACCCCTGACTTACTCCTCTTCTTATATGTACCCAATCACTCTGATCTGCTCCCACTCTTCCTGCCGCTTTCTGATTCCAGTATAGCTTGTATATAATTTTTAAGTCCTTTCCACCTACTCCAATACTTTTCAATATATCAATTAAATCTTCATGTCTGACTCGGTCAAATGCTTTCTCATAATCTATAAAACACAAATACATATCTTTCTGCATCTCTATACTTTACTCACTTAATATCCTTAGTATAAATACAGCATTTCTTGTTCCTTTTCCTTCAATAAAATCATCCTGCTTTTCTGCTACCTCATTCTTTATCTTTGCTCTAATTCTCTCTAGCACAATCCTTAAGATTACTTTTACTGTTTGACTTATTATACTTATAGTTCTATGTTTGTTGCACCCTAGAGTTCCCGGTTTCTTTGGTATAGTTAAAAATATTGACTTACACGTATCGTCACTGAGTTCTCCACAATTGTATATCTTATTTGCAATTCTGGTTATCTTTCTAATACTAAACCAGCTCAGAGAACGCAACATCTCCACTGCCACACCATCTTCTCCAACTGCCTTGCCTGCCTTCATTTTTCTAATTGCTTTCTCTCCTTCATCCTCACCAATAGCAGCAGCAGTCATACTCTGCATAAATACCGTACAAAAGGATATTAACCAGCCATATCCAACTGTATAACTCTAAGGAAGAGATCCCAGAGAGCTTTCTTAGCCAACGAGAATAAAGTCCATGTCAGTATGCACACAGACAAAAGTACTTTTTTAAAGTTTGACGAATATATGTGGGAAGAATCGAACCATCTGAAACACACACAAGAGATAGTTTTCACAGTATTTTGCAGTCGCCTAGGTGGGACTGTTAGAAGCGTCCTCAACCGACGAAAATTTGGGCCCAAGTGGCACCTCTTTCTTGGTGATTTATTCTGCCTGTTGCATTTTAATATCGCCTTGTATGTCATTGATATAAACCATGTCGATATTAAAAAGCCATAAATAACACAAGTAAATTCAAATGTGTAATATGCTGCATAATTTGCTGAAAATTAAGTGTTACGAAGCCACCTGTGCGATGTAAAATATGGCCTGTAATTTCTGCTGACCCTTTGACCCTGTCGCTGGCTTTGATGTTCTCGTCGGTAAGGAAAACTCCATAGCACCTTTTCCTAAGAGACAGCTTTTGTTATTACACCTTACTGTCCTCGCCTGTGTTATGGAAGTTCCCTACCACCTTTCCCTAACCAGTTTATTTTCCTTTTTTACACCTTACTGTCCTCGCCTGCATTATGGAAGCTCCTTAACACCTTTTCCTAAGTAGTTCATTTTGATATTACGCCTTGCTGTCCTTGTCTGTGTCATACATATTCTTCTAGTGTTGCCATATTCTCAATAAATAACGCTCAGAAGGATATTAACCAGCCATATCTAAAAATATAGCATTAAGGGAGAGGTGCTAGGGAGCTTCCTTACCCGATGAGAATACAGACTGGTCTGACACCATTTGCAGCTGTCAGATGTCGCCAGAGAGACCCACCTCTCCAAATACTTCGAACCGCAACAGAGGCCGCGACAATCCCCCCTTCGCCCCCCACACTTTCGCTCTCGAAAGCGCTGTCACGTTCCATGGTGCTCCAGCTGTTGAAACGCAGCCAAGGAGATGCCTGCACCTTTTCTGTGTTTTGATTTGTTGGGAGCAGGATCACAGCCTCCTGCCTGGAGCTTTTCTTTCTTCTAGACCCATTATGAGTTAGTGCACTGACTTCTGTTCCCCTAATAGGTATTTTGATTGTATTATGCCTATGCAAGTTGTTTTGAAAGTGAAATTTACCCAAGAAAAGGTCAGATATGAGAAGAGTACAGAGCACTTGTGTGTGTGAGAGGCAGAAACGGCTGATGTCAGCAGCATGACACCCTGTGATAAGGCCAGCCAGTCATATACACCACCGTGATACTAAAATCTGAGTTATAATTATGACATAAGGTGACGATACTTATGCTATGCAGTATCAGCCTAACACCTAGAGGTTAGGGTGGTCCAAGGGCAGCTGTATGATCTAATTCCCTTGGATCATGCCTATGAAAAGTTTTATTTTCTCAGAAAGTATAATACTTTTATCTTAATACTTTGCTTGAAACTACCTGAAAGGTCTAACACTTTCAGGGGTGCCAGTCTTGGAGCAAGTCTTGGGATTAGCCATGGTGCAAGTCTAAAATATAAGTCTGGGAGTGGACTTTAGTCAAGTTCTCACAGAACATTTTTCTTCTGACACTGGGACCAACATGGCCATTATCTGGTTTTTAAGCAGTTGTCAAGTCCTGCCCAGACCAGGAACAAGTCCAGTCTCCATGTTGTCATCTAGAATGTAATGGAGAAGCAGCATACAAATAAAGGACCAGCTTCTACAGCCAGGGTGTTTCGTCAACCTCCCGCATTACCCTATCCTTCCCAGAAAATACAATATTCTCAGAAGCGAAGAATGTGGATGCCTCAAACTGAAGGGTCAGTGCTACCATGTATATCTTATACCCTTCTTCAGGTCATAGTGTGTATACCCCTTTATGTTATGTCCATTTAGTATTCTGTTTAAAAATGTATTACTAATAATAGTTCTCAAATATTTCATATATTCTATAAATCCCTTTGATTTAAATGTACTGGTCACTTATAATTTGTAAGTGGTTTTGGTTGGGTTTTTTCCCATCAGTACATTATGGTGGCCAGTATACTAAGCAAAATATCACACTAGTATCAAGAAGCCATAAGTCTGGGGTATTATGTTAATGAAGGTCATTGAGTATAACAAGCCTTTGAAGAATTTCTAATAGTCGCCCTTTAAATAACCGTTCTATTTGTTGAAGGTATGATAGAAAATGGTGAATATTGGCAAAGTAAAGGAAAAAGTAAGATGGTATTTTTCCCTGCAAAATCTTCTGGCAATCAGAGACTCATCATCATAGTCTTAGCCAAAATTATTAACAAGCCATATATCCTGGTATGCTGCTTACAGAGTTTGGATACAAACTGCCCACTTAATTCCGAGATATTCTGGCAGCAGCCACATACAGACACACATAATAAATTATTGCTGAAGACTTGAGCTAACTTAGGTGGACTCAATTCAGAATGGTTACTCAGAAGTCTTACTTACCTCTCGAGAAGAATGGGTAGCACTGGGCAGAAGATACTGGCAACCAATGCCTGCCTGGTCTCCACCCGATCAGTTAACTGGGGAAAGGGAAGTGATGCTGTCTGAACCAGGTATACTTGTATATCGCAGTAACACCCTCTGTCAAAAAAGCATCTTACTGGTTGAGAGAATAGTATTTTTATGTATTCTCTGTTTTATCCTTATTGTTGCCAGACGATAGTTACGTTAGGAGAGATTTTTGGAAATTTAAAGAATTGATAATAGGCTTCAAAACCCTCTATTGTGCAAGAGCCCCTCTCTGAACTAAGTAGTCAGGAAATTTTAAGGCATTAGTAAAATGCAATACAGGATTTAAGGAATTAAATTTACGATCCCTTTAATTACTTCCTTCCACGTTCCCTTTAGGCTGGCCTGTGTAAATCTGCCTTTTTGTTTAGTATATTGATAAGAAGCTGAATAGCTAGTTCAGTTGTGCTGGAGAATTCCTGATGATTCAAGTCGTACCGTTACATACCAGAGTTGCCAGTTAGCCTGCTGTTTCTAAGTTCAGTTATTTTGTAAATTACATGTTAATGTTTATGCTTTTTTCCTCAATGATGTTTTATTTATGTTATTGTTACATTATGTAATTTCATCTCAGTTAGCCTGCTAAAACATTTAGAGTGTTACACAGTGTAAGTAAACTTTGGCATGTTTTGGATGTCTCCGAGTTGTTAATGGTTGTAACTGTTGCACCCTCGAGAATGTAGAGGAACTGTGAATAAGTACTAGAGCACTTTACAATATAGGAAGCTTATATAAGGATGGGGAAGAGATTAGAGCAGTTTCAGTCAGTTTTCAGTTCAGTTTGAGTGTAGTTCAGTGTCAGTGCAGTTAGTATTATCTTTGGTACTTGTGAAAATAGTGTTGATGGCAAGCATTAAGTGTAAATACAGTTAGTGAAGTCTGAAAACAGTGTAGTGAAGTTGGCGAGCATTAAATGTAATTATTTGTAAAATAAAAACAGTGAACTTAACCCAGTGTTTATTTAAAACACATGTGCTGCTGTGTTATTGTACACCGAAAGGCTGCCTCTAGGAAGAACAGCCCAAGGGGCAAAGTCCTGTCTATACTGATCTAATGCTGTTGGAGGCTATGGCAGCGTGAGGCAGGGATGTAACAGTGGTGTCAGCAGTGGGATCATAAAGTGCTGCAGCGAGTCTGACATTCGACATGGTGGCAGACGGTGTACAGATACGAGGCCAAGCAAGGTAAGAGGAGGCATCACTGGCTGCAATTATGAAGCTATTGCAAGCACAAAATACACAATTACAAGCACAATGTGTACAGCTACAGACACAATGAATGACTACAGACACAGAATGAAGGACAGGAAGAACTCAAAGAACAACTACAGCCACAGAATGAAGGACAAAAAGAAGTCAAAAAAACAACTACAGGCACAGAATTAAGGACAGGAAAAACTGAAAGAACATTTGCAGGCACAAAACAAGGAAGTAAAAGAACAATTGCAAGCACAGACGTAATAGCTTCAAGAGGCATTACAGGAGCAACAGAGGGAACAGAAACCCAGGATGCCAGGACAACTAGATGCTTTCATGGGGAAAATAAAGGAAGAACAGGAACAGTTGAAGGAGGAAATATACACTGAGCTACAGCAGCAAAAGTCTGAGGTAGGCAATAATATGACGGAGTACAAACAGCATGTAGACGACCAGTTGAAGACAATTATTGAGGAAAATGTGATGGAGTGCAGACAGCAGGTAGATAGCCAGTTGAAGCATTTTTTTTTTATGCAAGGAGGAAGGAACCAAAGGCCATGGGCCCACAAACTATTCCTTTCAAGAAAAAAAACAAAAACAATACAAAAGAGAGTCAAATTCAAGATCCGTTCATTTTGAGATGCCTGGACACACTGCATTTAAAAGACTGGAGATCATATGAAATAGGAAATACAGACAAAGGAAGGCAGTTCCATAGTTGACCCTTTGCATAAACGAAGGACTGGGAGTAACAGCTAACTCTTGCATTAGAGAGTTGGACAGGAAAAGGGATGAGAATTTGTTGTTAGACGGGTGCTATGTGCCAGTTGTAGGGAAGGTGGGATGCAAGCAGACAGTTCAGAGGAACAGTGGCCATTGATGTAGTGATAGAAAAGATATAAAGATCCAACAGTGCAGCGAAGAGACAGAGGTTGAAGGGAGCCAGTAAGAGGAAGAGAGTTAATAAGATGAAAAACCTTTGATTCCACCCTCTTGAGAAGAGTTGTATGTGGAGAGCCTCCCCACACATGAGAGTTGAACTCCAAACAGAGGTGAATAAAACCCGTGTTTAAAGTCAACAACTGTGCAGGGGTAAAGAAGGTTCAGAGTCGGCTTAGCACACCTAATCTCTTGGAGGTAGATTTCACAAGAGATGTAATATGTTTCCTCCAAGATCAATCCCGAGTGATTGAAACCCCAAGCATGTTCAAGGATGATGCAGGAACGAGCTCCACATTATTAAACATTAGTGGGTACTCCTGTGGAAGACTGTGTCGGGTTGATAGGTGTAAGAACTGAGCTTTTGATACATTAAAATCAAAATTATTTTTACCCCAGTCAGAGATATGAGCCAAGTCAGACATTAGGTGTGCCATAGCCTCATCCCTTGTTTGTTGAAGTAACTGCTGAGATGGATGTTGCGAGAACCGAATGGAAAGGTGAAGGGTGGAATCATCAGTGTACGATGGATAGGGTTAGATGTACAGATTAGAAGGTTATTGATGAATAAAAGGAAGAGAGTTGGTGATAGGAGAGAGCCCTGAGGAACACCACTTTTGATACATCTAGGAAAAGAACAATGGCCGTCTACAACAGTGACTTTAGAACGACTGGAAAGGAAGCTAGAGATGAAGGCGCAGATAGAAGGATTGAAACCGTAAGAGTGCAGTTTGGAACTGAAAGATTTATGCCAGACTCAATATAAAGCCTTTGAGATGTCAAGAGCAATGGCAAAGCTTTCGCCAAAGACCCGAAAGGAGGATGACCAGGAGTCTGAGAGGAAGGTGAGAAGATCAACAGTGGAGCATCCCTGACGGAATCCATACTGACAATCAGAAAGAAGGTTGTGATAGGAAAGATGCTTTAAATATTTTCTGTTAAGAACAGACTTGAATACTTTTGAGACAAAGGACGTTAAAGCAATTGCACAATCGAGGGTTGGGAATGGTCACCCTTCTTTGGGACTGGCTGAATGAGAGCAAACTTACAGCAAGAAGAAAAAGTACAAGTTGACAGACAAAGGCAAAAGAGTTTACCTAGGCAGGGCATTAGCACAGAAGCACAGTTCTTGAGGACAACAGAAGGCCTATATGCCTTGTTAATATTGAGGTGTATGATGGCAGAAAAAACATCAGCTGAAGAAGTTTTAATGTCAGCCATGAGGAAGTCAGAGAGGGAAATGATGGAGGAACAGCACTGGAATCGTCTAAGGTGGAATTGGAGGAGAAAGTCTGAGTGAAGAGATCTGCTTTATCAATAGAAGAAATAGCTACAGAGCCATCAGAGTAGAAAAGAGGAAGGACGGATGATGAGGTAAAGCTGTTAGAAAGGTTTTTGGCTAGGTGCCAGGAGTGGGAAGAATTCGAGTTGGAGAGTTGAGAGCATTTAGTGTGGATGAAATTATTTTTAGCAGAGCGAAGAACAGACTTAGCATGATTCCGGGCAGAAACATAAACAAGACGTGATTCAGGGGTGGCCTGGCTCTGGTACCTTTTATAGGCCCTCTCCTTGTTGCAGGCAATAATAGAACAAGCATGATTAAACCAGGGCTTTCTTGCATTAAACAAAGGATATGAGATAGGAATGTATGCTTGCACGCCCGAGAGAATAACCTAGGTAATGCGCAAGTCACACACAGATGGTTCCCGGCCATGGAGGCCATGGAAGCAATAATCATTCCGGGGAAAATCAAAGAAATACTGCCTGAGGGCCTTCCAATCAGCATCTCCAAAGTGCCACAGACGATGTTTCTTTACAAGGTCCACAGGCCTCACCAGAACGATAGGACAGGTTAAGGTAATAAGGTTATAATCAGAGGAGCCCAACAGAGAGAAAAGATTAGCAGTGTAAGAAGAAGGGCTAGTTGTAAGGAACAGGTTAAGTATGTTGGAGCTCTCT
This sequence comes from Birgus latro, assembly GCA_018397915.1. Taxonomy (NCBI): domain Eukaryota; kingdom Metazoa; phylum Arthropoda; class Malacostraca; order Decapoda; family Coenobitidae; genus Birgus; species Birgus latro. The sequence continues at coordinate 48,965 of JAGKTI010001662.1, forward strand.
CCAAGGCTGTCAGGGATATGGATAAGGTGCTGTACAAGCTGCTCTAGGTCATTAAGGATAGAAAAGGTGTGGGCTTGTTCACCAGTTGGATCAGTGAAAGGAGAGGATAGCCAAAGGTGGTGGTGAACATTGAAATCTTCTAGAATAGAGATTTCAGAGAAAAAAGAAATAGATAGAATGTGTTCCATTGCATAAGTAAGATAGTCGAAGAATTTTTTATTGTAAAATTAGGTGATAAGTAAACAGCACAGATATATTTAGTCAAAGAATGACAGGAAAGCCGAAGCCAGGGAGTAAAGAATTCAGAAGAATCAAGTTCAGGAACATGAGAGCAAGATATGTCACTGCATACAAATACACGACAGCCACCTTTGGCTTTGAAATGAGTGTAGAGAAAGTAGGAGGATACAGAAAAGGGTTTGCTGTCAGTTGCCTCAGACAGCTGAGTGTCTGTTAAGAAGAGAAGGTGAGGTTTAGAGGAGGAGAGGTGGTGTTCCACAGAAAGAAAGTTAGAAGAAAGGCTGCAAATGTTGCAGAAATGAAGGAGTCAGACAGTGGTTCCAGGCATGTTGAGTCATCACCGGGAGAGGGGCGGATGGTGGAGGCATTTATAGTCCCCCCCCCCCGAGGACTCCGAGGCATGGTTAACCCCTACACCGCGGGGTTGTTGGAGGCACGCCGTGTCATTTCCCCGGGGATATTAGCGCTCCAACAGAATTTTTTAAAATAATTGCCAAAAAATCAGTTATTACGGCCGTATTATTCAAACAAATTGAGTGTCTCTCGGAGGTTCCTATACTCACTTTGTTATTATTAAACTCGGCGCATTCACACTCACACTAAAATATTTTTGGAATATAGACAACAAATTTGAGACAGGGGTAGGCTGGCTCACAAGTGCACTCAATATTCTTAATTGTGTCATAATCCATTGAAACTACTGTCACTATATAAACCATCAACCACACTGATGACAAAAATATTAGCATCTCTGGAAGATGTGTAATTGTAAAATGAAGCACTTCACGGTATTTTTACGACGCTGCACCTCTACGGCTCTACCATCGCAACATCTAGAACATCAACATCAGTGACTGTTCGTGTAAACAATTTGATTCTGTATCTTCATACTTTTAAGATTTATAACCTGTTATTGGTGATTATCCAACCACTTGCATAGCTTATTACCTTCCGAATGTTATAACTGAGGAGGAAGACGCCAATCTTGATGAATATTTGTTATTGTCCCTAAGAATAGTAAGTAGTCTGACATCAGTATGGCAGGCAGGCCACAGTGCTTTTGCAGTGTTTACTACACGATATTAAAAATAAATTGCAGCACACATATGATATAAATAGCTTTATAAGTTAGCTGCCATTCATCACCAATTCATTGCTTACATATGATCTAGACGTCCATTGTAATGTTAAAGCAGTACCTTTTTTTTTGGGGGGGGAGGGGGGCATATTAGAAATTATGCAGTCATACAAACCCACAGAAAATAACATGCCGTCATAAAAGGAATCCGTGTCGTAAGCCACAATAATTGATTACAAGTTAGTTTGTTTGCAAGGAAGAGTTTACTTTAAATTGTGTGAATGAATTTCGCAAGCTAGATGTTCCTGGTCAGTGAAGCAACATACTGCAGACAGCTTGTGCTGATAATACCATTTCCTGGGTACTGTACAGATGTGAATGCTTGAGAAAATATTGGTAAAAATATGAAATACAGGGTTAGCTTTAAATAAATACTAAGTTGTTAAGGACACTGGTAGAACCTATAGGTATGTTTATAGTAATTTCATGTTCCCAAACTCCTTTCAATGTATCTGTCTATCTATCTATTGCCAGACGCCATAATCCCATAGGGGTGGCTATTTGACTTTGAGTTATTTGTTTTACAGGGAGGGGCATTAACCCTCCACCAACAAATGATTTATGTTATTCAGGAATATTTAGAACCCTCTTTAATAAGCCTGTTAAAGTAACAACATCCATTACTAGACACAAACCAAACAAGAGCTCACACTTAACAAGGTAATGTGTGTGCAAGGGACAACATTTACATTTTTAAAGAATTTTGTAACAAGCAAAAGTAAGACTGAAACAAATTAGACCAAACAGAAGCTTATTTTACAAGGCAACTTGTGCAGAGAACTGTTTTATTTTCTAATATAGCTAATAACATGCACAGTGGAATTGATTAAAGCAAGTAAGAAGTGTTAGTTACACTGATGCTTCTGAATTTTGCTATCATTATCAAAAATACATTGCAAGGAATCTGATGTCTAGCCAGTGTTGTTATTTTACTACCAATATGCATCAAACTAATATCAATATAATCTTTTCAGCATGGATCCACATTTTCAGCGGCTGCGAGACCTTCAGCGTCATGTATGATATCAGACAGTTGTTGAAAGAATGAACCCTTTAGAGGCTATGACCAGCACAGAATTTCTGATGTGGTTTGGTCTCAGCAAGGAATGTGTTGCCAAACTTATTGACACAATCCAGTTCTATCCTTTATACTGGACACTGGGCACAAATGGGTTAAAGCTAGATTTCCCAGTGTTTAACCCATTAGTGTCCAGAGTTCCTGTGCAAGAGATTTTGGTGGAAGGGTACTAAGCATACCACCCTCCACCTATCGGCTCATAGTCATGAAGCTCATGGATTCCTTTTTTTTTTTTATTAAATATTGAAAATGACCAGTTCTGTCCTTTATACAGGACACTGGGTGCCAGTGGGTTAAATGGTTATCAACCAGCATTGTAAATACATTCTCTTTGGTTACAGGAAATCGTAAGGCTTGTCATTCATGCAGATGCTCCTGCAGCTAAAAGAAGAGTATACTGCTTATACCAGATTATTGTATTGAGCTTAGGAAAGTCACTACTAGGACTGTAGTGGTAGCAACAGTGTAATATCCTTACAGCTAGGCATATGTGATGTAATTTATTATTGCTGGACAGTATTAATCTGCTTTGGAAAGATCAGGTGCAGTGAAAATAGTTGCAGGGACTGATTATTACAACACTTTCTAATGCTCATATTTATGCTAACCGGCACCCATTTATCAATTATCAGTATAGACACTTGGCCAACCGGTATTTATCAGTTATCTTTATAGACACTTGGCCAACTGGCATTTATCAGTTATCTGTATAGACACTCATGAAGTGGCATTGTGAGTAAAATCCTAGCTTTACAAAAAGGCTTAAGCTGACAGGAACTATATAATTGTTTTTTTCCGCTTAAAAAAATACTGGCAGATCAATGGTCAGTCTTCTACCCTTATATGTTGTGGATTATAGCACCCTGGCTTTGGGCCCCTTTGCCCCAAAAGAGGCAATATGGGATTAGCTTTCTTTTTATTTTACTGTATGCAGGGCAGAATTGCTTTGCCTTGTGTCTGTACATTCCTGATGGAGTCAAATTGAATACTGGATGGCTAAATGAGTAAGATGTTATGATTATGTATATGTGTGGTGAGCCTGGCATGCATCCTTCTTAATGTATTAGGATGCCAGAAAACTGCAGTCTCTTGTTATGTAACCATTTCCACTGATTTATGTTTAATACCCTGTGATTCTTTAGTTGTCCTCGGGATTTGGAAGCACAGTTATATTGATCGGTTTATGAAGCATGCCAAACTTGTCATAGCTACATTGTCACTAAAATCAGGCTTATAGTTTAGATGGCAGAAAATGGTGGCAAAGACAACATGAGGCTAAGGGAAGAGCATTTTGAGTAACTGCAGCCACTGTTTTCTCTACATGTCCACTATATACAACTCTTAAAAGAACTTACTAATCAGACCTCATAATGTATTACTACTTTCTGTATTTTACAAGCAGTGTATATTAGGTATAATTTGCAAAAATACAAGAACGAATGTGTGGCATTGTACTGTAGACATATTTAATACCTTTATGCCTTAATTATTTGAACCTGATGAAAATAAATGAAAAACGAATTTAGTCTTTTACCGAAAGCTGTATAACAATACTCCCTTAATAGCCTGAGATAGAAAAAATGACTGTGATGTATACATTACTAACATTTTGAACCTGTATGTGCTGTGAATATGTGTTTATAGTACTTTACATATAAAGTGCTAAAACATTATATTTCGAAATATTTGATATGAATATGTTAGGAAGTCTTCCTCCTTTCACATTATGCAAAGAAATGATGCAGAGCTTTAGCATACAAGGGTGTCCCAGGACTTAATGCAGAAAATGCAAGAGGTGATCCTAAGGTCATTTTATAACTATTATAGGAACATGTCTGATTCTTTGTGTATCTATTGCTAAACACCTTCACCCCAAAAGGGGTGGGCACAAGCACACTGCTTTCATCATTTTGAAATCACATGCAAAACTTTTGGTATCATTCTCTATAAACAAGTTACTGGTATAGAAAAGTGGGTCAGAAATTATAAACTGTGAAAAAAATGGCTACTGAGGGAAGAATATTATACTAACTAACATCAGGTCTATCACAGCCATTGTCACATGATGGTGATTCAAACCCCTCTTCTTGATTTAGGCCAATATTCTTTCAGTGTGGCAATCCAACTCTTCAGGAGGGAAGCCACCACCACAAATGTGAAAAATATCTCTCCTCCTCTAACTTGCGACTTTCTTTGCTCTGAAAAAAATCTGTTACCTTTTAATAAGGAATTAAGGATTATTGTTATATTTACAGAGTTGTTTCCTTGCATAAATAGACTAAGCAGTTTCTTTGGGCCCCATTGCTACCAGGGGGCCCCCACTGATATGCAGGGTAAAATTTATAGGGCCACTGTGTAATGGGCAAAATTTGTAGCTACTGTGTACAAGTTTAATCACAAAAGACGAACCGTTTCAAAATATTAATGGAATCATCATGTAGCTTGTTTTGTGATATGTGCCATTACTTAATTACTGTAACATTACCACATCCATTTACAGCACTGAAGAACCTCACTATAACAGATCTACTGGGGGAAGCTTGAGCCGATAAATTCGATGATCCAGTATATTGGATAGTCCTCCCACATAGTGGGATTTCAAGCATATAATGGAAACTTAAATGAGAAAAACTGCATATTCTAGCACTAGAAATGAAAAATCTACCCCTTCTACACTAAGGTGGCTCATAATTTCACACCATTGTCCTCCCTGCCCTAGTCAATGTAGGTAGGTGGGAAAACCACTGCCAGCAGTGATTAACTGCAATCTGAGTCCTGATTACCACTGTGATATACACCAGCATTTTATCTCATTTTCTGGATAAATGTTAATGAACATGAAAATCTGCAAGGTATTAATCTTGTTTCAGCCTGTAACTGATACTTTTTTCTCTGGGAATGTTTTATACCAGTAGTAAGAGTTCTTCTGTGACACTTGTGCCAGAAATCTGTAGTATTGGAGATAACATTTTTTAATCTACCCATCTGCCAGTCAAGTTGCTGCCTGGCAATTCTGTTTGGTCTCAACTTCTTTGAAAGTAATAGGTGCTCTCTTGTTCCTGCTCTTGTTTCCTAAGGACAGTGATGCAGATCACTGGGGTAAAGCTAAAAATTTGTTTTGATTAGACTGATTTGCTTGAAGTATAGGTTAGGTTAAGTATTGCTGCCATAAATGGCTTTTAATTGACTCACTTTTGGGGTAAGTGGTATATCTGAGCAACAGGAAATTTCCATCACATGAACCAACAAATCACACAAAAACATAGGGGGAAAAAAATCAATTCACCACCAAGATGAGACCAGTATGGTCTGAAATGGGAAAATTAGAGCCAAGAAAATATTGAACCTAACCATTAAGAAAGCAGTTCTTCCACAAAATCTTGGCATCCTTCTTTCATGACTGGTACCAGTACTGCTTCATGGGTCATTTATGGGGTTTACACAAACTAAGCTCAACAAACTCTGGCCTGTCTGGGAGAAACCACTTCAGTTGCAACCTTAGTTGTTTTTATTTGGAAATAATATTCGCATATTCATAATAAGGTGTCTAATTTCATTAGTATACAATATCATGCTTCTAAAATTTTACCCAGATTTTAAGCTTTCATGTTAAAGGCCATATAATGAATCCCCAATGATAGAAGTGTAAGCTAGAAAGTATGACAGCACATAATTATGTAACATTGCATAGCTTTGGCACACATCTATCTATCTATCTATCTATTGCCAGATGCCTTGATCCCGAATGGGGTGGCCACAAACAAATCGCCTCCATGTCACTCTGTCCCCTGCCATTTCACTACCACGCTCCCAACTCACACCCCCCTCTCTCATATACCTCTCCTCTCCATCCCTCCATCTCATCCCCGGCCTCCAACTCCCTCTCGCCCCCTCCACCTCACTCACATACACTCTCCTCGTCAGTCTTTCACTCTCCATCCTCTCCACATGCCCAAACCACCTTAACGTGGTTGGGGTGGAAATAGCAATAAATACATTTTTCCTGAATTATTCTACAGAGACACTCGCCTTGTTTTCATATTTTGCCAAATTTTTCTGCTTTACTGGGATGTTCTGGTGGGCCCAATCCAGCTGCATTCAAGGCGTTACTTATCTCCTCCCACGTTCTCATTATTACTGGAATTATCCCTCCATCTGTCTTTGTATTAAAGATTATGTTTTTCTTTATTCTATCCTCGATGAGATCAAGTATGTCATTTCTCTCTTCAATGGTGATAATCCCGGGAAACAGTTTGACAAGTGACATAAACAAACCCAAATTGTTCGATTATTACCGGTGAGCCAGTGGCTTTCATCAGCATATCATATTTCTGGCATTTTATACATCTTCTAACATGTTATATCTTTATTTCAAAATGTAATAATGTTTATGAATGATGGCTCTCTTATGCTGTAATGATGCCAGAGGTATTTTGATTGTTGAATTTTTAATTTGTTTCAGACAATTCGAACACAGTCATGTATGCAGGCATACCAACATTACCGAAAAGTAGCTGCTGGCATACCAATCGGCTCTCGAAAGCACACGTCCGATCAGCTATTTTAATAATAACAAAAACAGTCTGACTTTCCTTAGTGCAAGGGAGAGTGCTCTTTCCAGAAACATGCTCAATATTTTTTAATAATACGGGCGTTAGTCCTAGAATATTATAATTACATATGCATATGGCACATACCTCCAGCTTTCTCCTGGGATGTTTTTTTTAGCACTCGTCGACTATCCGTAGGACTTGTGGAGACTTCTGAAGTTGGGTAACTACGCCTCCACTTTACACTTCCCGAACCCCCCAAATCTGAATACCACTGCCAGATATTATCACTAGAAACACTATTCAATGATTTCCAAGTAGTTGGGAATCCATACTAAAAAAAAAAATAAACTGTGAAAGCAATGTAAAATACGAGTGCATATGAGCCTCCCACTCGCGCTAATTCGCTGCTGGTATTTTGTCACTTCTACTCATACACACACCCACATTTTATTATTTCTAGTACTTTATTACACTTATATATATTTACAGTCCTTTACCGCTTCCCACACGATGTTTAGTAGGGGAAGAGGCCACAGGGCCTTTTATAATAGGTGCAAAAGCGGTAGAAATGGAGGAGCATCATTTCACAGTAAAACACGAGAGCTAACTGAGCGAACTGACTGTATCTCCGTAGCCAAGAGTTGAAAATGTCAGCTGCTAATGTATATGCTAAGAAATAAGTTGTAGGAAATCTAGACAACACATAGTGAATTAGGTAGTTCCAGGTGAATACAAATATCACTCAGGTTTCTCCCTTCCTTTCTTATATACATTTATATTACGAGAGTAGCTCATACAGCATATTTCACGAGAAAAAAAAGCAAGGGAAATTAGCGAACGACTGCAGGTTGAATGTTGTCAAGTGATAATTAGCCAATTCCAGGTGTATGGCACTATACATATATTTATATATATATATATATATATATATAATTTTGTATAAGAATAGGGCATAGGTCTCATTTCAATGGATGAAAATAGTGGAAAAATCCTGGGAAGATTTACTTCGCATAGAGCGGCTGAGCAGATGACACGAGAGGGTAATGGAGGGGAAGTACGGAGGAGAGTCTAGAATGGGGGAAAATGGCTAAATTGTCAACAATGGATGGAAGTACTGATGACATTAGCAGCTCTGACTATTGTTGGACATTGGCAGTGCTGACAGATGATACAAGTCACCCCTTGAAAGCCCGTGGGAACTAAAAATAACATAGTCACTCAAGTGATGCCCCGTGGTATGATCCATTGCACCCAACCGTCACGAAAGTGACGACCCGCGGTTAAGGGGTTAAGAAACGCCATTTTTGTTTAATTTTGAAAAGGTAGTGTTGTGTATACTGTGCATGTAGACCGGCGTAGACAGTTAGAGAAACTTGTATTGAAGAGCATGCTGGTCTACTCTCCGTGTAACTGAAAAACCGAAAAAGTTCAGCAAAGGAGGATGGTCAGGAACTAGTCTTGAGGTCTAATGAAAAGGGAGCTTCAGCTCTCCCTGTCATCAGGTTTCCACCATCCTCGGGAGCACTGCCCTGCTCGACTGGTGCTACAGACTATGTGAAGACGATTAGTGAGAAAATTGAGACTAGAGAGAAATACTGCACTGCTGAGTCTCAGGCTAGTGGACAAGGGAGTCATATGAAAAGAACAGACAGTGTATGGTGAATCTTGATGGATCTCAAGCATCTAAAGATAGCATTACAGGGTTGAATAATCAGAATGCAAAAGTTTTAAGTCTTGAACGTAATAATGATGCCACAGTTTTTAGGCCCCAAACCAGTGATATGCATGGCAATTAAAAGGAAACCTTAAGAATTTGATGGTAGAGTATCTTAGAAAGCTTACCATGCACAGTTTGAGTTACTTACTGATCAGAATGGTTAGGATGATAGGCAGAGCACAGTGCAGCATGCTACTAGCCTCAAGAGTGCCACAATGAAAATTGTGGGCCAGATGTTTGTAGGGGAAAGGAACAGTTATCAGTCCTTGATAGAAATACTGGAGTGCAGATATAGGACCATGTAGTCTACAGTTGGGCAAGTAGAAAGTGTGAAGAAAATATTGGAGTATGGAGACATCTTGCAGTTCCCTTTATTAAGCCCACTTATCTTTATGAATGAATCATTCATAACCTAGAGCCTGTGTCAGGTGGAATGTAATTGGCTGAACTTTTGAGTGATGGTGAAGCTAATATTTTCATCATATTATACGTAAATGAAGGTTAATAACTAATAACTGGTTGAAAAAATGTTTTAGAGAATACTACAGTATTTAATGAAAGGAAGTGGAGGGATGGAGTGGAGAGGTATATGAGTGGAGAGGTATATGAGAGAGTGGGGTGAGTTGGGAGTGGGATAGTGAAATGGCGGGGGACAGAGTGACATGGAGGCGATTTGTTTGTGGCCACCCCGTGCGAGACTGAGGCGTCTTGCAATAGATAGATAGACAGACGTGGAGTATAATACAGTAATGAGCAGTAGCAATCTGTAAAACCTAACTGGCAACATAGCACAAAAGAGCAGCACATCAGCTGGTAGTTTCATTTATTCATGATTTTTGAAGCTGCTGAAATGAAGTCTAGTGACTCATAATAATAGATGTTGACCTCTAACGAGGAGAACTGGCAATGCTTTCTTGAACGAATCTAATACTGGTATCATATTTCACCAATTTCTAGGGTTATTACGCTTTATGACGCATGATGTCTTAAAATGCATATTCAGTATATAAATACTAAATTATTTGTCTTATTACCCAACTGTACCAAACAGAGATTTACAGAGCAAGATTCCGGGGCCGTGTAAGGCCCAAGGACAATCCCTACAGCAGCTTGCTCTTGACCCATATATGGCATACAAGGTGTACCCAGGAGAAGCACATATCCTGTTGGCTATACTCCTGAGGGACTTGCTCATTGATGCTCTTGATAGTACAGAGTTGAAAGTGCAAGTGAAGCAGGCACAACCCAGAAGAATGCAAGAAGCACCAGCCAGGGCTTTAGAATTTGGGTCCTACGTCAAGTCCAGTACATCCACTTTTCAGGCAGCTCGTAGTATAGGATTCAAGATAGGAAAGGGGCAAGTACGTGAAGCGGAAAACTTTTATGGAAGTTTTTGGTACTCTCTGTGAAAAGTCACGACATAGGAATGAGGACTGCTACAAGTGGAAGATGGAACAGGAGACCGAAAGAGGTCGCTGGTTCTTAGGGAAGCCTGGACACAAGAAGTACGATTGTTACAAATGGAAGGAGGAAGAACAGAACAGTGCAAGCAAATCTACAATTGCAACAAATGCATAATAACATTTAGTGATGTGGGATACATCAGTTCTGAGTGTTCAAAGAAGAATAAGGAGGATAAGAAGAAGGCTGCAACAGACCAGAAAGAAGCTGAAAACTAGTGGAGGCTGGTGCTAAAAGGCAACCACCAGCCAGCTTTTATCAAGTAGCCCCACAACCGAGAAAATGCATGAGAACTGCAATCGACAGTGAGCAAGTAGATGGAAGGAATAGGTGGAGAGAAGTGATCCCTGGTGATTGATTCAGCCTCAGAGCAGACTTTTTGAGGCCTGATGTGTTACATCATCGGTATCAGCCTGAACCATCAGAACAACTGTGTGGCATAACTGGGCACTGTGTAGAACTGAGGGGACCCTTGGATGTCCGGAATGAAGTGGCAGGGCAAGAGGCTGCTCTTCCAGACTACTTGGCCTTCTTGGTCTGGACTGTCTGATGTCCATGGGGGTTGAGCTGGACTTTTGCTCCATGAAGCTGAAAGTTCGAGGAAAGTCAGTTCCTGTCTTGGCAGTGAGACATACAAGTTCTGTTGGCGAGGTGAGGGTGCTCCACACTACAGTGATACCCCCAAAATCAGAACTGCTGGTCCAGTGTAAGGTGAGTGGCTATTTTGACTGCTGTCTAGGGGTGGTGTAGCCTGATGAATGGTGCAAGATGAAAGCCGTAATGATGGTGTGGAGAACTTTGCTCGAAATAGGTGCAGGTAAAGTGCTAGTTGTGGTGGCCAATTTATCCCGTGAGCCACAGAAGATCAACGAGGAAGAATTAGTGGAACTGTACCAGGTGGTGGACCCTGAATAGTACCAGAGGAAGGCCTGTAAAAGGAGTGTAGTCAAAGAAAATGAGTTTCTGCCAGACCTCTTACAAGACCTATTTTCAAGGAGTTGCCAATGCCTGTTTGACTCACAAATGCCGAAGTTGAGACAGCTGCTGATGAAGTTTGCTGATGTCTTTTCCACCGGAGACCTAAGGCCTGGGGTGCACTGATCTTTTGGAGCATTGTATAGACACCGGAGATCACCGCCCAAATAAACAGCCACCGCAGAGCATGGCGCCAGGCCAATGGTATGAAATGGAGATGGTGATGAAGAACCTCCAAAATCGAGGAGTGATAGAAAAGTCTAGCAGTCCTTGGGAAACAGTTGTGGTTCTGGCAAGGAAAAATGATGGTTCAGTAAGGTGCTGTATAGATTATCGAGCCCTGAATGAAGTGACAGTGAAGGATGCATACCCTTTGCCGAGGACTGATGACATGCTGGATGCTCTGTCAGGTGCCAAGTGGTTCTTCACCCTACATATGAAAGCAGGATACCACCAGGTCAAGGTTGCAGAGGACAAGGAGAAAACAGCCTTTTCATATGGCCGGGGATTTATGGCAGTTTAAAGTGATGCCATTTCGTCCTTGCAATGGCCCAGCTAATTTTGGGTGTCACATGGATCATGTACTGGAAGGCCTGCACTGGCTGACTGCTCTTATCTATCTGGACGATGTAAATGTGTTTGAACGGACTTTTGACCAGGAATTGGGGGGGCCGTCAGAGGTGCTCAACAGGATGTAAATGTGTTTGAACGGACTTTTGACCAGGAATTGGGGAGGCTGTCAGAGGTGCTCAACAGGATCCAAGTGGCACACCTCAGGCTGAACCTCAAGAAGTGCTGCTTGTTTCAGGAGGAAGCGAAGTACCTGGGACACATTGTAGTCAAGGGCGGCGTCTGTACTGACACAGAGAAGGTGGCAGCTGTGGAAAACTGGCCGATTCTAACTTTTGTGAAAGATCTACGGAGTTTCCTGGGCCTGTGTACCTACTACTGGTGTTTTGTCAAGAACTTTGCAACAATAGCTGCACCTCTGCACAAGCTGTTGGGAAAGAGGCAGAAGTTTGCATGGACAGGAGGGACTCAGAAAGCTTTCAACGAACTCAAGCATGCTTTGGCAAGCTCTCCAGATTTGTTGCACCCCCATCAGAGTCAGCCATTCATTCAAGACCGTGATGCTGGTGATCATGGTATTGGTAGCGACATGTCGCAGAAGAAGGACGAAAAAGAAGGACGAAAAAGAGTATGTGGTGGCATATTACAGCAAGAAGGTCAGCCCACCAGAGAGGAACTACTGTGTGACCCGTATCCTCTAAAGTCGGCAATTCGCTCAACCCCCCCCCCCCCTCCCCTTGAACCGCAAAAAAAGGGTATTTTTTTCATGTCTTGTAAATATCAAAATTTATGACATATATTTCAAGGGCAAAAATTTACACACCCAAAGATGTAAGTCTCGTCCAGACTGACTGAGTAGTTCTTGCACAGCAGCGCGGCAAAGAAATAATAGTGACCCTTCCCAGCCCGGCGAGAGGCAGTACGTCACAGAAAATGGTCTCATTACGATGACACATATCAAAACTCACGGTATTCAAGGTGAATAATGTTCCTAGACATGAATGAACGTTGCCTAACTAAACCCGAACGAAAAATATATCCTGAGGAAAAACATTCCTGGGAAAAAAAAATTCATACAAAAAATTGAAATGATACATTCATTAACGAACTCAATGCTACAAACATGACAATGTAATAAAATATCACGATATATCTGTAACATAAATGTATTACACGGCTTGATAAGTGCAAAAATGTTTTAGTTACCATAGGAAAACAAATAATTACAATGCTAAGGGTGTAAAAAGCAATAACAGAGACGTAACGTAAAATACGGTAAGGCAAAAAAATTCCAACAATGTACATTACATTAAGCTAATAACATACTCACATATTCCCATACATACACTAGGTATTGCTACAATAAAAGTAAAGTCTTATTTTAGGTTTATAAAGTGCAGTAAAGTCGGGAAATGAATTCTCATTTGCTGCATCACGCGAAGGTGTAGGGGAGTAATACAGAAAAGGAAGGTGGAGAAAGGGTGGGGAATTTCCAGAGGGTGGCAGTGCAGAGCATGGAAATATCACCTTAATCTGCACATTTGAGTAGGAAGGAGAATTGGTGAGGGATACGTCTCTCGGCAGCCAAGCCAGGGGGGTAATGTGAGTGGAGGGGGTGGGGGCAGGAGGGGAGTCACTGCTACAGCAAAACCTCACCTCTATGCTCTAGTGGCAGTAGGAAGGGTAGAAAGAGTGGGATGCATCACATAAGGTATCAACTGAAGGGATAGGCAGAGGAAGAAACAGGGCAGGAGGGGGGCTCATCCCTCACTCTGTTGGTGGGCTGGTGTCCTCCTCCTTCCCTCCCACCTCATAGCTGGGATGGTCTTGGAGCAGGGTACATCACGTAAGCGGGAAAATTTGAATGTAGTTTTTTTATTGCAATTGCTCTACCAAGCTTTTTAGACAAGGGTGTCAAAGTAACGCAAACCCCCGCAGGGCTGTTTAGGACCTTAGGCGATAAGGAGCTCTTGGCAGTGATGAAGAGCCTTGATTTCTTCCATCCCTACTTGTATGGCTCCTGTTTCATCATCAGGACAGACCATGCAGCACTGACGTGCCTGAAGATGTCAAAGAATCCGGACGAACAACTGGCACTCTGGCTATGGATCCTGCAGCACCGTCCTGGGCGAGTACATGGCAATGATGACAGCCTGAGTTGTCGGCCTAGTGACCCTGAGTGCCGGCAGTGTAGTAAAAAAGAGGATCATAGTAAGAAATGCACCAAAGCTGCCGTGACAGGATCAGCGGCAGATGACGAAGGCCTGAAGATAATGCAGATGGAGGATGCAGATTTACAACCAGTGCTAGAGTGGCTGCAGCAGAGTAGAGTGTGACAATCTTGGGAAAAGGTTTCCTGGTTCAGCCCTGCTACTAAGAGCTACTGGAGTAGGTAGGACATTCCTTGTTTGAACAACAGACTACTGGAGCATCAGTGGGTGACACCCGTTGGCCTCAGTAAGTATTGGCAACTGGTGGTTCCAAAGAAAATGAGGTCCAAAATCTTGGATGAGTCTAATAACCAGATCACTAGTGGGCACCTGGGAGTAAAGAAAACACTAAGCTGGCTGCGACAGAGGTTCTACTGGACTGACATGAGTCAGGTCGGTGAAGAGTGGTGTCAGGCTTGTGATGTATCCTGTGCCAAGAAGGGACCCAAGAAATGTGGTTGTGCCCCTCTCCAGCTTTACTACGTGGGTGGGAAGAGTCGTGGTGGACATTTCTGGACCTCTGCCACTCACTGAAAGAGGAAGCTAGGACATATTTATCGCCATGGACTACTTCACAATGTGGACAGAACCCTATGCCATCTTTGATCAAGAGGCTGCAACTGGTGCTCAGATGTTGGTTGACCATTTTTCTGTTGTTTAGGATGTCACAAGAGCTACATTCAGACCAGGGTGGAACCTTCGAGTCTGCTGTATTCCATGAGTGCTGCAAGTTACTGGGGATCAAGAAGACCAAGATGACCTCACTAAGACCACTGTCAGATGGGATGATGGAGAAATTCAACTGGACCCTGGGACAAGAACTGGCCAAGTACTGCATAGAAGGACAAACAGAACAGGACCAGAAATTACTTCCATTGCTGCAACCCCCATGGGTCGGTATACCAGCTACACCCCTGCGAAACTGATGCTGGGCCACGAGTTAGGTTTAACCATTGACTTGTTAGATGGAAGACCTCCTGGTGAAGAGCTGCCTACAGACACCTCTGGCTATGAAAATCATCTTCAGGAAAGGCTGGCTGAGGTACATCATCAAGTACAAGGAGCCCTTTAGTTTTAAGGAGAAGTGATAAAGTGCAAGTATGATGCCAAGGCAAGTGAAGTGAGCTTCAAGGTTGGTGACAGAGTTTGGTTATACAATCCTCATTGGAAGAAAGAACAGTCAACAAAGCTGCAGAGCCCATGGGACGAGCCTTACACTGTGCTCTGTGTTCGACCACCTATCAGACGTAACATACTAGATTCAGAGAGGCAGGAAATCTTGCCCAAAGGTGATACACGTGAGTCATCTGTGGCAGTACCATGGACCAGGTCAGTACAGCTGGGACGTCTCCAAGGAATCGTCACCTGCGGCCGGGGTTGAGGAGGACGGGGGAGCTGGGGTATGGGAGGATGGTGATGGTTTGTCAACCCGGGGGGGGGGGGGGGTTGGGGGGAGGATCAGAACATCCCAGGAGGAGTGGACTGTGCAGGAGCAAGGATGTCGTCGGAAGCACCATAGGAGAAGACCCGTTAAGTTTAAGAATTATTTTGTGTATAAGTGTTTAGTTTGGATTAACAATTATGTTTGTATATATTGTGTAGTTTTGTTGGGACGACAAAGGACTAGGGAAGGGGTAGTGATAAGAAGCTGGATTGCTAGTTAGATTGTGCTGGAGAATTCTTGATGGTCTAGTACTACCATTACATGTCAAACTTGCCAGTTAGCGTGCTGTTTGTGACGTAGTTATTGTGTAAGTTATATATTAATTTTTATGCTCTTTTTCTCAGTAATTTCTTATTTATGTCATTGTTTGTTAAATTATGTAATTTTTTCTCAGTTTGCATGCGAAAGCATTTAAAGTGTTATGCAGTGTAAGTAATCTCTGGCATTTTGAATGCCTCCAAGTTGGTAATGGTTGTAACTGTTGCACCCTCGAGAATGTATGACAGCTTTGGATAAGTAGTAGAACAATCTAGAATGTAGGAAGCTTATATAAGGATGGGAAAGAGAATAGAGCAGTTTCAGTCAGTTTTCAGTTTAGTTTGAGTATAGCTCATTGGCAGTGCAGTATTATCTTCGGTACTTGTGAAAATTGTGAAGTGTTGTTGGCAAGCATTAAGTATAATTGCAGTTAGTGAAGTATGTAGATCTTCACTAATTGTGAAAACAGTGAAGTTGGTAAGCAACAAGCATTTTTTGGAAAATAAAGACAGTGAACTTAATGCATGGATTGCGCAATTACTTTTTTTTTTTTTATCCCACCCCATGGTGCACAAAAAATGAAATTTTTGTTTATAATAAACTTGAAGATTAACATCCAGGGCATCATTTGGTGAAAAAAAAGTATCTCTCTCCGTCTTTGTGTAGGGCCATGCGTAAATTTATGTAGGAGAGTAGTGAAAAAACGAAAAAAATAATAATAATAAAATTGAAGATAAGCATCCAGGGCATCATCTGGTGAAAAGAAAAAAAATCTCTCTCTACATCTATCATCTATGCATAGCGCCATGCGTAAGTTTGTATGGGGGTCGAGTTGTTAACGGTGATGTACGGCCAGCACAGCCTGAGCTGTGGCTCGCAACGTGACGCATCCTAACCTGAGCTGTGGCTCACAACGTGACGCATCCTAGCCTGAGCTGTGGCTCGCAACGTGACACATCCTAGCCTGAGCTGTGGATTGCAATCCATGGGTTACAAAGCCAGTGTTTACTTACAGTGCCTGAGCTGCTGTGTTGTTGTACATTGAAAGGCTGCCTCCAGGAAGAACAGCTCACCGGGGAAGTCTTTCCAGTACTGATCTACTGCTGCTGGAGCCTGTGGCAGTGTGGGATGGGGATGTAACAATATGTAATTCTGCATTTAAGTTCCACTCTTGAGAATAATGCACTCACTTTACCCAATTCCCCCCCCCCCCGTCACCTTGACGTGGTGGTGGGGCTTTAAGCCTAGTTGGCAGTGCCACCTACTTTGGGGGCATGCCAACCTTTGTAGGGTTCGGCATTTGTCGGCCTCATGGACCAAGCACCCCTTACATCACTAGTGGAGGAGGCCTGCTGGTGATGTTAGTCCCAGCCCGTTTGTCATCTAGGGTGGGACTGTCGCCTCCCCACGTGTTTGCCGTGCGTGGCATCCCGTAATGCTGGGAAATGGGAGTCCTCGAGGTTGAGCGATGCTGTACGGTGCGCCCTGCAGCTAGCAATATACCCCTTTGGTTCCTTATTCTGGCTAGACAGGCGGCCTGGTTAGGCCCGACCAGGTCAATCAGCTGGTCATGCGTTGGCTAGGGTCAAGTGGATACTGGGGGGCCTGGTGGCTCCTCTCATCCTGGAATGAATGAATGAATGAATGAAGATGCGACATGGCGGCGCAACAGCAGAGGTCATATGCCGCCGAATACAAACAATAAAAGAAAATCAATATATATAATAATAAGAATAAAAAGCAAAGAGAAAATCGATGCTTAAAACAAACCGGCTATATATGAGACATAATAAAATACAAAGAAAAACGATGCTTAAAACAAACCAACAGTATAAAAGCGACAAAAACTAAAAAACTAAAAATATGATGAAAAGATAAGGGTTAAAACTAGAACATTATCATTAAAACACAAGCAAAAATATGGTAAAGCTCTATAGCTTGCGGAGAAGGCCAGAACACAACACAAAGGAGAAAGTACTTCCCCCCATAACACAGGCCTCTTCCCCAAGCACTGAGGAGAGAAGGTACGAACCGTTGATGGCTCGGCATCTAGATAGGTACCGCTGACGAAGGTCCCCAAGACTGGGGCACTCGACAAGGAGATGCCGCACAGTCAAAGGAACCAGACAGTCATCACAATAGGGAGGGGGCGCCCTCTCCATCAAAAAACCATGAGTCAGCCTAGTGTGGCCAATCCGAAGGCGAGTCAAAGCTGTTTCCCACTGTCGGGACAGTCCTACATATCCCCCATCACCCAGGTTCCTACGTATGCTGCGGAGTTTGTTTGCCCCTGCTGCATCCCACCTCCTCTGCCAGCAGGAACGGACAGCCCCCACAGTGGCCGCACACAAATCCTTGGATGGGACACGGCAACTTGGAGAGGAAGGACGAGAGGCAGCAGCTCTAGCCAGAGAGTCAGCTCGCTCATTGCCCACAACCCCTACATGTGCAGGGACCCAACACAGTTGTACAGAGTATCCTTGCCTGAATAATAAGAAGAGCCATTCCAAGACAGCTAAAACTAGGGGATGTGACAGGAAGCCATGAGACAAGGCTTGTAAGGCACTGGCTGAGTCGCTAAAAATGGTAAAAGAAGCTGGAGGAAAGCTAAAAATCATTTTTAACCGCAACTAATATGGCAGTAAGTTCAGCAGTAAAAACATATGTAGAAGGAGGGAGACTCCCACCACGGCTAAAATCACGAAAAATTACACCAAAGCCTGTCCCTGCTCGGGATTTAGAGCCATCTGTATATACAGGGACTGAGTCACTGTGAATAGAGGCATGTTCCAAAAAATAAGACAGAGCTGCCTGTGAGGAAACAGATGCCTTCCTCTCGAGGAAGTAATCACATGGTTGAACTTCTGGCAGAAGCCAGGGAGCCACTCGGGGGATACGCATAGGGCAAACAGGGGAGGACTGGACACCTAACTCCCCCATGGCAACCCTCGCTCTGTACCCAAACGGGTGTGGATAGCGAGGATGGGTGTTATAAAAGGGGAAAAGAGCGACCTCAGAGGCAGCCTGATAACTCAATGAGCTCGGAAGACGGTGAAGGCGGTGCCAACACTGCACCACCAGAGACTGTCGGTGGAGATCCAGTGGTGGTTCGTTTGCATCAACCAACAGACTTTCTACAGGGGAAGACCGGAAAGCCCCAGTTGACAGACAAATCCCAGCATGATGAACTGAATGTAGTGGTCTCAACCGGGCCTCAGTAGCAGAAGAATATACCACACACCCATAGCCCAATTTGCTCCTCACTAAGGCGCGGTAAAGTCGGAGCAGACTGGTCCTGTCCGCGCCCCAAGACAAGTGAGACAGGGTTCGTAGGAGGGACAAGGCACGGAAGCATGACAGTCGTAATGAACGGATATGAGGTACCCACGTCAGTCTCCTGTCGAAAATGAGCCCAGGAAACTTTGTCTCATCCACACATCGCACTCTCTGGCTATATAACTGGAGGTCTGGGTCAGGGTGAACACCTCTCAAACCGCAGAAATGTAAGGCCACCGTCTTTGTTGGGGAGAAACGGAAGCCGTGCATGGTGGCCCACCGAGAGACCCTATCTATAGCGAGCTGCATGCGACGTTCAGCCACGGACATTCGGGAAGCTGCATACCATAAAGCCAAATCATCAACATACAGTGAGGCAGACACTCCTTCTGGGATAGAGGAAACAATACCGTCCAATGCTACGGCAAAAAGGGTCGCACTGAGGACACTTCCTTGAGGCACCTCTTCCTCCTGATGGTATGAAGGAGACAGGGTGCCACCAACCCTAACCCTGAATGTACGGTCACGCAGAAAATTTAATATAAATAGGGGAAGCCGGCCTCGTAAACCATAAGAATGGAGTTGTTGGAGTATACCAAACCGCCATGTAGTGTCGTATGCTTTCTCAAGATCAAAGAAAACGCACACCAGATGTTGCCGTCTAGCAAAGGCATCACATGCTGCAGTCTCAAGGAACAAGTGCATCAGTTGTTGAGCGACATTTTCTGAACCCAAACTGACATTGAGAGAGACATTCATTCCTTTCTAGGAAATACATTAGGCGTGTGTTGACCATTTTCTCAAATAGTTTGCACAAGCAGGATGTTAAGGCGATTGGTCGATACTCCAAGGGACTGTTGCCTGTCTTCCCTGGCTTCTGAAATGGTAGAACAATAGCCTCATGCCAAGAGGTGGGAAGAGAAGATTCCCTCCAGATTTTATTAAAAAGGCTGAGGAGAAAGGACAAAGCATCCTTATCCAGGTGTCGGAGCATCACGTTAGGAATATCATCCGGCCCTGGGGAGGTGTCATGACAGAGGGAAAGGGCAGATTGGAGTTCACAAAAAGAGAATGGGAGGTTGTAGGACTCCACACTCCCTGAACGGAAGTCCAACACCCTTGCCTCTTCTATCTCCCGTCGTCTGGCAAAAATTGGTGAGGTAGTGTCTCTTTGACTGACTGCCGCAAAGGCAGATGCAAAAATATCGGCCACAGCTGCAGGATCACCAACAGGCTCACCATTAGACATCAGCACAGGGGACCTGCCTTTATTGAATTTTCCCAAAATCTTTCGCACCCTCTTCCACACCTGAGATATTGGTGTTTTTGAGTTAACACATGACACATATGCCATCCATGAATCCCACTTAGCTTGTTTCAGTACTCGACGAGCCTTAGCCCGCGCCCTTCTGAACTCGACAAGATTATGCTCCGTCCTGCGTCTTCGATAATGGGAGAAAGCTAACTTCTTAGCACGTACAACAACGCTGCATTCCTCATTCCACCATGGGACAGGTCGGTAGCGATACGTGCCAGAAGTTTTGGGAACAGCATGAAGGGCAGCAGAATGCAGAAGGGAGATAAAGAATGAAACAGCCTCATCAATATGTGGAAAGTCTTCGACTGAGACATTAATAGGAATCAAAGAAAAGAAAAGGGACCAGTCTGCCTTATCCACTCTCCACCTCGGTAAACGAGAACAGGGACTAGACACTGCTGCAGTGAGAAGGATGGGAAAGTGGTCACTTCCATGGAGATCCTCCACAACCTCCCAGGTAAAGTCCAAAAGACAGTCAGGAGAGCAGATAGAGAGGTCAATAGCTGTAAATGAACCTGTTTGGGGGTGAAAATGTGTAAACGCCCCAGTATTGAGCAGGGCAAGATCCTCATCCTCCAATAAGGACGCCAACAAACTCCCACGTTGGTTAGTAAGACAGTCACCCCACAAAGGGTGGCGACCACTGAAATCCCCCAAGAGAAGAAAGGGCTTAGGTAAATGGCCAAGAAGGTTCTCAAGTTCTACCCTATCGACTGCTGTGTTGGGTGGTAAATAAATGGAACATACTGTATACCAACAATGGGCATACAATCGTACAGCTACACACTGGAGGTCAGACTGGAGGTGGACTGGCCGATGGGGGATGTCAGCTCTCACCAAAACAGCACTACCCCCGACAGGACCCTGGGTTGGTGTTGAGTAGAAAGCAGTGTACCCAGGTGGTGCATGGGGGTTGGCAAAACCTAGAAGAGTTTCCTGGAGACATATACACATAGGGGAACAGGTCAGGAGGTTCCGCAGCTCCTCCCAATTACCCCGCAACCCTCGACAGTTCCATTGTATTATACTGGCTGAAGATGTCATAGTTCCCATAGTGAAGGAAGGATTAGGATGAGGGGCGTGACAGTTTTGCCCCCCCAGCGGGTTTGGGTTTATGCTTTGGAGAGCTCTTTGGAGGAGCCTGCCCAGCTCTCGTCCTGGAGTCACCCCCGCCTGGCCCCCCCAGTGGTTACCCGCGTATACTCCCCTGCTACCCCTGAGGTCGCCCGTGGCATATGTCTTCCCCACTTGGGCTCCGTGGTGGGTGGGCGGGTGGGGGAATGAAGTTATTTAGATTATTATTATGTAAAATATTTTAAGAAAACCTGCCTCTCTCCCAGACCTCAGTGCATCCAAGGAATCTCCTAATAGTTCACTCGTTGCCACTCTGGAGCCCTTTCAGGTTCCACGTGGCTCCACGGGGAATTCGGCCTCCCCTGCCTTGCCTCCATGGTCCAGTGGCACCCATAACAGGGGTTGCAGGCGGGGGAACAGGAGTGTACCTGGCCCTCAGGACCCCCGTGTTCGGGATATGAATCCATTTTTGACTGCTCCTTCTCCTGCACCTTTTGTCAAATTCTTAGTTGTGCATGGCCCTACTGGAGTTGACCTCAGAAAGTGTGATATTTTTTGTATGAATCGAGAACTTGTTGCTGCCTGTGGTGCAGCCCGTAAAGTGGTTCTGCAGTCTGATGGCAGTTTATTGGTAGAGCTGTCTGACGCTTCTCAGAGTGTGGCTGTTCAATCATTGTCCATGCTCTCAGGTCAGTCTGTCACATGTTCCCCCCATCCTTCGTTGAATCATTCTCGTGGGGTTGTGTATGCCACGGAATTGCTAATATACGACAAGGCACGCCTTGCTGAAGAATTGTCTGCACAGAAGGTAATCAAGGTTGAGCGAATTAAGAAGATAAATTGTGATCTTGTGCCTACTCAATCCTTAATTGTTACTTTTGATTCACTGAACCTCCCTGCTGTTCTTGACACTGCGTGGTACCAGTACAGAGTTAGGCCCAATACCCCTATGCCTCGTAGATGTTTCCACTGTCAGAGTTTGGGTCATATTGGTCGAACTTGTAGGTGCCTTGCCCTGGGACTTCCAGCAGTCTGAGTTTTGTGTGGGTTCGATGTTCATGAGGGTGTGGAATGCCCTGGTCCTGTATCATGTATCAATTGTGGTGATGAGCACGCTGCTTCCTCTAAATTCTGTGATCGATACAAAATGGAACATGAAATTTTGTCTCTCAGAGCCACAGAGTTTTACTGAAGCTAAGGACCGCGTCATGTCGACATATGTCCACCCAGGCGTGTCCTTTGCTTCTATTCTTTCTAAGTCAAAGCCTGCTATGCGCCATCATGGGGCTCCTGCTCCTTTCACTGACCCTTCTCCTCATCCCTTGTCAGATACTGGACATCCTACTCCTCCTCCTCGTCATCTCCCAAGGACTCCAGCACCTTTGAAGTCTGCATCTCGTCCGGCTGCTGCTCCTGTAGCAGCTGCTACTCCTGCACCAGCTGCTACTCCTGTACCGGCTGACACTCCTGTATCGGCTGCTACTCCCATACTAACTGCTGATCCTGTATCATCTGCTCGCTTTGCTACTGGTATTCAGTCTTCTTTACAATGTGCTTCTACAGTTTCTAGTGCATCAAGTTCTGGTGCAGAGATGGAGGTTGCGTCTGCCAACCTCAAACGGGTGAGGAGTGAGGACTCTTTGCGTGACTCCCTTCCTTCAAAAGTTCAAACTTCTGTACCACCTGAGAATTCTGAGGAGGCTCTTCACTCGACAACCCTACCAATGGCAGCATCTAAGTCAGTGGGTGTTTGTGATGATCTTTCTAAGATTCCAGTCCCTGCCTCTTGCTCAGGTGTGGCGGAGTCTGGGTCTTTAGATTCTCAAAGAGCTGAGTCGCTTGCTCCCTCTGATCCGTCACCCAGCAGCCAACCTCTGGATGTTTCGGTTGGGGAGGGTTCAGTTGGCCCCAATGTGCCAGCTGGAGCCCCATGTGGTTGTGCGGACGGGGCAAGTGGGTCATCCAGGAAGGTCTCTGTGCCTCGGGCTCATTCTGGCGATGGGCAGGACGTGTCTTGGGGTAAGGGTCCTTCCACCCATGGAAACGCTAAATCTTCATTGTCCTCTCGGTTGATGAGGCAGAGCTTCACGCCTAGGAACAAGGGCTTTCGCACCCTTCCCAATGAGATTGCTACATAGCCCTTGTGTTTCTCAATTCATAATATTTCATACTAATCAGTATGGCTCAACCAGTAAGATTCTGTCTTCAGTGGAATTGTAGAGGTACCATGGCAAATTGGGAGGAATTACAGTTATTACTTTCTGCTCTGAGACCACTCTGTGTCTCTCTCCAGGAGACTATGGTGGGGGATAGACCGTTTCCTTCTATCAGGGGGTATGAGGACTTTCATGTATCTCCTCCTGGCGGTCACAGTGGTGGATGTGCAATTTTATGCCGATCTGATATCCCCTTTATTTCCTTTCCAGTCCAGTCTCATCTTCAAGTTTTAGTGGTACAGATGCATGTTGGGAGGTGCTATACCATCTGTTGTCTGTACCTTCCACCTTCCACTCCTGTTATGCATGCAGATCTGGAGACCCTTATTAGTCAACTTTCACTCCATTTTCTACTCCTTGGTGACCTTAATGGCTGCCATCCTTTGTAGGGTAACCCACTTTCAAATCCCTGGGGTGATCTTCTTGCCTCTTTGGTTGGGGATTTAGATTTGTTTATCCTAAACGATGGGAGGCTGACCCATTTTCATGTTCAGACTGGCACATATTCTGTCATTGACCTCACCATCTCCTCCTCTGATTGTGCCCTTGATTTTACTTGGGAGGTTTTGGATGATCTGCATGGTAGTGACCATTATCCTGTGTTGGTCCAGACTACTCGCTCTGTTCCTGCAGCCTGTATGCCATGCTGGTGTCTGGATAGGACTAATTGGTTGCTGTTTGAGGAACTATGTGTATTTCCCTGCAGGGTTACTGATTTTCCAACTACCGATGATGCCAAACGTTATTTTACCAAGACTATTTTCTCAGCAGGGGTTCATTCCATCCCACGAACTTCCGGTGTTTTTCCTGGAAACCTGTGCCATGGTGGAATGATGCCTGCTCTATAGCAAAAGGAGCTTGCAATGCGGCTGCCCGTCGGTATTTTGCCAATCGTTATGTTGTTTTTCTAAAAATCCAGTTTCGCAAAGCACGTGCTCACTATCAACGGGTCATGAAGGATATTCTCCGCAACTCATGGAGGTCGTATGTTTCTACAGTTACATCCCCTACGCCAATGCTAATTGTGTGGAAAAAGATGCGCAAGTTTTCTGGAAGGTTTTTGCCCCCCTCCCCACCAATGTTGCAGCTTCAGGGCGATCTTGTGTCTGCACCAGATGCAGTAGCCTCTGCCTTTGCAGATCAGTTTTATGCGGACTCAAAAAAAGATCCTTCTGAGCCGTATGCTAGCTTTTGCAGGAATCAGGAGTGGCTAAGCCTGGACTTTCAATCTAGTGGTGAAGAGCCATATAATTTAGACTTCAGTCTCCATGAGCTACGTGCTGCCCTCTCAGATTGTGGTGACACCACTCCTGGGCCTGACGAAAATCATACGTTATGCTCTGTCATCTGCCGACTGATTCACTTCAGTTTTTATTGGACCTTTTTAACAGGGTTTGGGGTGAGGGCTCTATTCCCAAGAGCTGGAAGTTGGGTGTTGTCCTCCCTATTCCCAAGCCTGGTAAGGACCATTCCCAGGTTTACAACTATCGCCCAACTGCTTTAAAATCATGCGTGTCCAAGCTATTGGAAAAGATGGTCAGTGTCAGGCTTGTGTGGTTTCTAGAGAAGGGTTGCTTTCTCTCTCCTTCGCAGAATGGCTTCCATAAATTCAGATGTACTTCAGACAACCTTATCAGGCTCGAGGCATCGATCTGTGAAGCTTTTGCCTCTTAGCAATATTCTGAGAAGGCTTTTGACACTGCCTGGTGCCATGGCATCCTCCAACAACTTCATGCCTTTGGTCTATGTGGTCGGCTGCCTTTGTTGCTTGAAGACTTCTTGACTGATCATGTGTTTCGGTTCCGAGTGGGTTCTACCCTCTCTGCGCCACAGTGCCAGGAGGAAGGTGTCCCACAGGGGAGTGTCTTAAGTGTTTCCCTGTTTGCAGTGGCCATCAATGCTATCCTTGACACTGTACCTGCAGGGGTATCCTCATCTCTTTGTATGGATGACTTAGCTATATGGTTTTCTGGCTCCCACATGTCTGCTACTGAGCGGCATATGCAGCTTGCCATGGACAAGATTTCTGTCTGAGCCGCTTCCAAGGGTTTTCGGATTTCTTCATTTAAGACTGTGGCTATGCACTTTTGTAGGATGAGAGGGGTACACCCGGACCCTGATCTCCAGCTTTGTGGCAGCAGACTCTGTTGTGTGGCCTGACGTTTGACTGCTGTTTGACTTGGGCTTCACCCTTGGCAAATCTTAAAGTATCATGTATGAAGGCTCTCAGTCTGTTGAGGGTTCTGTCCCATACCTCTTGGGGTGCTGATCGGAGAACACTCTTGCATCTGTTTCAGGCTTTTGTAACATCCAAGCTGTCATATGGCAGTGAGGTCTACTCCTCTGCAACAGAGTCCAAACTAGAAACTTTAGATGCTGTGTATCATGCTGGTCTTCACCTTGCAACTGGGGCTTTTTGGTCATCTCTGATTCCCAGCCTGTTGGTGGAGGCTGGTGTGCCTCCCTTAGGTCTGCTGCAGCACGGTGCTGGCTCCGGATTCGTCGCCTTCCAGACTCACTTATCTGTGGGTGTATGATGAAACAGTTATATTTTTTTGTATTATCGTAGGCACCCTCGCATGCCTTGTCCGTTTGACTGTAGGGTTCAGGACATCATGGAGGAGTTTGGTTTGTCTGCAGTACCGGTACCTGTTAGTCCAGTTCGGATCCCATGGATCTTGCCCAAGGTAACTTTCTGCAGGTCTTTGGCAGGCCTAAAGGATTCTGTCGCTTCTCAGTGTCTTTTACAATTATTTTTAGAACATTCTTGTAGTCATGATGGTTCTGTGCCTGTTTATACTGATGGCTCTAAATCCGCCTCTGGTGTTGGTTTTAGAGTGGTATTTGTCACGAATTTTCTACATCGTAAAATTATGTAACGCAAATTGTGACATCGAGTGATTTTGCGAGAGCAACGAATGATTATGAAATGCACGAGATTTCGCTCATTCTCTCAACCGTCCACTTGCGTACTTATATTCGCATCAAGTTGTCAAAACTTTCATTCTTTCGCGAGTGATTGTTTTTATGTGCAGACGGTGCATTCCTCTGAGCGATAATTTCTGAATTATCGCTTCCACCTCCCTGGCTGTTGCCCGGGCCACACCCTTTCACACGCTCTTCACGTCAGACACTCAAAACCATAGCCAGTCTGTCTTGTAGTCTCGGTGCGTGCGGTCAAGCTTTTCGAAAGCTCAAGTGATCACTTTTCTTAGCGATTTCAGATCTCAGCTTGTATTGGCGTGAATCCCCGAAGCTCCCACCAGTTGGTGATCGTCTACAGCAGCTCAGTTTCATCTATACTGATTAGTATTTCCTTTTGTTTTCCTAGGCTTAAGTTTTTGGGTTATTTAGCTATTTGTCTGAGTGTTTGAGTGAGTGCGTTTCCCTTTCTTGATTTGAATTGGAGTCATGTAACGAAAATTTATTTTCTTGTATTCAGTAAATTTACAGTTCGTTTTCTTGAGCTTTGTTAAATATAACAGTCGTGTTACTTTTCCCACATATTTAGTAGTTTTGCTACTCCATGTTAGCACAACTCTTTATATTAATCATGACTAGTACTTAGGCCAGCATTTGGCATTAATCCTTAAATCCATTGTGCTAGCTAGGAGTTTGGCTCAGCCAAGATCCTGATTATTATTATTATTATTATTATTTGAATGTTAAGGGGAGAAACTAACACTCTCAGAGGCCAACGGTACAATATAACAGCCTACTT
Source organism: Birgus latro (assembly GCA_018397915.1). NCBI lineage: Eukaryota > Metazoa > Arthropoda > Malacostraca > Decapoda > Coenobitidae > Birgus > Birgus latro. The sequence continues at coordinate 76,214 of JAGKTI010001662.1, forward strand.
GAGCGTCTAGTCTCTGCTGTGTACCGTTGAGAAAGTCTATAAATCCTCGACTCTAGAGAATTGGTGAAGAAAGCCAGCATAAAAGTGAAATCGCTACTTGATTTCACGAGTCTATTCTTTTGTAATAAACGACTCGATAGGCATTCCTAGCACACATAGCTATACATTGTATACTCCAATTATACAATATACATTTTCCTACTGAAATACATTTTCCCCCTGACATCTGGCGACCTCATTACAGGATAAACTCCTAGTTTGGAATTATTACCAAATTACTCACTCACTCTTACTTAAGTCACTCAGTCAAACTGAGCATGATGGAGTCCAGTGCATACGTGCAAGAAGCTAAGGATATGGGGCTTACTAACCCCCAGGAAATTCGAGATTATGTCCTGTCGCGCTTCAATTACGAGCAGCAATGCGAGAATGCCGCCCGTGAAGAGCAGAAATTTGAGCGGGAAGAACGGCAGAAAGAACGTGAACACGAGCGCGAAGCACATGAACACAAGCGTGCTGAGCGCGAGGCACGTGAAAAACACGAGCTGGAAGTGCTGAAGCTGAAGCGAGACTCCTTGGCTTCAGGCACATCGGGTGCTGCTAACCCAAGTTCTGCTAGCACTTTGTCAGGATCTGTTCTAGCAACTCCACGTCTCAAGCTTCCTTCTTACAAAGAAGGCGAGTGAATCGAGCCATTTATAGCTTGTTTCGAAGACATGGCAAAGCTGTACGATCTGGATGAGGCAGTTAAGCGGCTTCAGTTCCTTAGCCTGCTTGAGGGTGCTGCCCTCGACATTCTCCACAAAATTCGCGGAGATAATCTCACGTATTAGATGATGAGGACCGCACTCATCAAAGCATACGGTCTTACCGTTGATGACGCTAGGAATCAGTTCATGAAGGCGTGTCTCCAGGAAAAGGAGATAGCTGTTCAGTTCCTTGACCATCTCATGACATACTTAGGCGAGTGGATGGAGAAGGACGAGACTCCCAGCACACGAGAGGGAATGATCGACCTCGTGCTGCGCACACAGCTGTAAAAGTCGTGGCTTGCTGAGCTTATGACCCAGCTCAAGATGTCCAAAGTGAAGGATGCAACCCAAATGGTGGAAAAGGCTGATGCTTTCTTTACTGCGTACGGGTACCAAACTCGTAGGCAACAGCGATGGAATAAGAAAGATACTGATAAGTCTTGTAAGCAATCCAAGACTGAACCCCAGCATCAAGGCCGATCTCAGAATAATGGCCAAGGTCCAAACAAACTGCAGAAGAACCAGGGGCAGAATACACAGAAACCTGACTGGAAGAGGTACAGCAAGTACCCTAACAAGCAGCAGTATCAGCCACGCAATCGCCAACCGGGACAAACCTTTTCGACACCAGCCCCAGCGTATCGGAGGCAGGAGGCAAACGCAGCCTTCATTCCCCAACAGGCGGACGATGGTGCTGTCCCCACCAGCACAGGTCCTCCTTCACAGTTCTCTAGTCCCCCTCAGATGGTGAATTCTCCTCCACAGGTCATCAATGCTCCTGCTCCACAGATGGTGAGTACAACTCCTCGTGCACCTAGTTCAGGTACAACCTCTAAGGCATATAGTCCTGTCACATATGAAGAGTTGAGTGCCATGCAGCCTTATCAATGGCTGGCTGCTTCCTCCACAGGCCCTCCCACAGGTAACAGTGCCTTCCTTGTTCAGCCAGGGTTTGTGGGAGGTGTTTCTGTAAATGTTCTGAGAGACAATGGTTCCTCAGGTTGTACTGTCAGGCAGAGTCTAGTTCGTCCTGAAGAATATACAGGCAGACAGATCCAGGCTCAGCTTATTGACGGATCAGTGAGATTGTTCCCTGAGGCACATATCCAGGTAGCATCTCCCTTTTACACAGGTTCAACAGTTGCAGTTGTCATGCAAGAACCTATGTTTGACCTCATTATAGGTAATATACCAAGTGCCAAGTTTAGTTGCACCGTAGATGTCACTACTCAGACTTCGGCTGCAGTAACACGAGCCATGGCCAAGGCTCCAAATTGTGTTGTCCCGGTGGCCATTGCATTGCCGCAAGATCTGATTTGTAGTCAAGATGTTGTCCAAGAACAACAATCTGACCCGACACTTGCTGTTGTGCGGAAGAAACAAAAGGGTAAAGTGACCAAGTATTCACGGGGTGGACGAGCCAGGTTCGTTCGCAAACAAGGATGGCTCTACCATGAGTCACGAACACTCGAGGGCGAGGTTCGACTGCAGTTTGTCGTTCCCGCGAAGTATCGCCAAGCAGTATTAGAATGGGGTCATTGTTCAGCGTCAGGAGGTCATATGGGCAAAAAGAAAACCCAAGGCCGTATCCGTGCTGACTTTCTGGCCAGGAATGGGACAGGAAATAGACAGTTTTGTGCACTCCTGTAATGTGTGTCGATGTACCACCATTCAGGAAAGTTTCCTTCCTGTGCCATTTGAATCCACGCCCATAATCTCTGAGTCATGTGAGAGAGAGGGCAGTGGTAATGTGGGTGCAGACCTGATGTCTCTCTCATTGGCCCCACAGGACATAATATGTCTGGAGTCTGTACATACATATGTACCGTAGCTCATAAGTGCACAGCCACGGCGATCCCAACCGAGGACAACGAGGATGAATGTGCAGTCTCGGCGATCCCAACCGAGGACACTGAGGACAAATGAGCAGTCGCGGCGATCCCAACCGAGGACACCGACGACGAGCCCTTATTAGTTGTAAGCTTAGAGCTAGTACATATTGTATGTACCGTAGGTTAAGGGGGAAGTTCGAGACCCCGCAGAGGCAATCTGAGGCTGTGTTTGAATTACCTTGTGGTGTGTCTCGAGCTGTGGGCCTCCCTGAGGATTCCCGGAGATTACACAGAAGCCACATGAGTGTTCACACCCACGCACGGTGTTAAAATGTGACCTGCCCAAGTTTGCATAGGGATTCTCGACTTACCTTTATTAGTTATAAGTGCGTAGTCACGGCGATCCCAACCGAGGACACCGATGACTAACGGGTAGTCGCGGTGATCCCAACCGAGGACACCGATGACAAATGGGTAGTCGCGGTGATCCCAACCGCGGACACTGATGACGAGCCCTTTGTAGAAATAGGTATAGCTATAAGTGTGCAGTCATGGCGATCCCAACCAAGGACACCAATGACAAACGGGTAGTCGCGGCGATCCCAACCGAGGACACCAATGACGAGCCCTTTATTAGGCGTAAGTATAGGTTAAAAAGGGCAACTATTAAGGAAATAATGGCGACTTCCTATGTACGAAACTTGCTGTTAACTGATTTTCAGCTAAAGTGTACTTTCTGTTGTGTATGGATTGATTGCTAGGTGGATGAAATTGTAATTTAGTGCAAATCCTCACTTTGACACTATTGATGTTCCACCTTGACTCATTCCACAGGTACAGTTGTTGGGTGAAGCAGATGTCCAGGACCATTGATTGTCTCTGCTGCATGCTGCCACCTCTTCTCCTCTGCCCTCATTGCCTTTATTATTGCATTAATATGTATTATTATTATTGCTTTACATGTAGGTACAGTTACACTACAACTGTTACACCTACACCGTGTATCACATACACCACACTACATAACAATTAGTTGTCAATGTAAATGT
>JAGKTI010001663.1:7414-37944 GCA_018397915.1 Birgus latro
ACAAACAAACACATTTACACACACACACACACAAACACATTTACACATATACACACACACACACACACACACACACACACACACACACAGCTTTCCGTGTGTCCGTGCCGTCAGCCGAGCCACAAGGATGATTTACGCTGGAAAGCTGTGGCCGCCATCTTAATCTGCCTGGCCCCTCCTGCAATCCTTAATTAATTCATATCTACGGTTCTTCTAGCTTATCGTAAAGCTTTTTCTGTTAATTAACCCTTTTCTTGATTATTTGGATGAACGTTTAGGATCTGCAGTATGAATTACCAATACACAGAGGAGTGTAGTTAATGCATTTTAGATTATACTACGCACGTACTCAAAATGTTTTCTGCGCTTGTTAACTGGAGCCGTTGCCGTGACGGAAGTTTGTTGGGGTATTATATGTATTACAGTAGGTTCGGAAGTCTATTCTGTATGAACTTCTCAAAACTGATATAATAACGATATCAGAAGAAGAAGGAAAAGAGAGGGGAGCTGCCTCGTTCTTAGAATAAGTGTAGTCCATATAAAAGAGACGACCTAATCCTAAAATAAGTAAAAAGAAAAAGTAGTAGTTCTTATGAGAGAAACGAGACAGAAAAAAAGTTAACTCATTTTTTACAAGTAGTATAACCAGAAAATCTGAAGGAAAGGAATGGAAATATAATGTGATGTAAAATTATACGACCCGTTTAAAAAAGTGACTCCTTAAGGAAGGAGACGAAAACTTATTGGTCAAAAAAGAAAGAAGTCAGAGTCCTCCATTCCTTTAGACTGGTCCATGCTTTGACCCGCCTAATAACCCTCCTTCCCCCCTCCCCCCGTCGTCGGTACCGTCGCTCCCAGGTCAGGTCAGTCTTGGTAAATGCGGACTGACTTCCATGACGTCGGGCGCAGGTCAGTTCATGTCAGACCAGATCATATACTTGCAGACTATGACCTGGATTGCATGACTCGTGGTATGTCAGGCCAGGTCATGTAATTACAAACTATGTGGCTTGCATGAGCTAGGGTGTATGTCGGGGTCAGGTTATGTAATTGCAGACTGTAACCTGACTCAACCCGGTGTGTGTCAGGTCATGTTAGATAATTGCAGACTAAGACCTGGCTTGCATGGCCTAGAGTATATCAGATCAAGTCAGATTTGTTCAGGAAATGACCGACTAACAGATTTGCGTGACTGGGATGCAAGTCGGATCAGGTTAGGCAGTTGAAGGCCAGGTCCGGGCTGGGCAGATATGGTCTGGCCATGAGTTTAGACAAGACTGGGCTTACACGTCCCAGGATAGGTCATGCCAGATGAGATCATCAGGTCAGTTAAAGGCAAACTTGCTTGACTTGCATGACCTGGGGACGTGACAGGTCATCATATAGGGCAGGTATGGTCAGGTCAGGTGATTTTAGACTGTGAATGGCATGTCTGACCCGGGGATAGGGTAGGTCAGGTTAGGTCAGGTAATTGCGGATGACTGGGCTTGCATGACCCAGACACAGGACACGGCAGATTGAAATGGTTGATTGCCGGAGAATTAAAGACGGAATGAGCCGAATGGATATCAGAATTTGGCTTCTGCCTGATCGTTATTATGTTAGAGAGAGAGGGGGGGGGGGTTCTGGTTAATAAGCGTGAATATTGGAAGGCATGTATATTTTCTTAGGAACCATCTATTCACTTTTGTTGCTGATAGCCTAAAATGTAATTACCACCCGCATTCCGAAGCGAGCGGAGTGGTAATGTTCTCAGTTGTGAGGTTGGCTGTCTGGCTTTGTTTGTGTGTTGGTAAACCATATATCCTGAACGGCTTGAGCTATCAGATGAAACTTTCAGGGTATCAAGATATGACCAAGATTTGGACGAGTTCGAAAATGAGCACTCGGGGTCATGGTTTAGGTCACCAAAATGGCTGTCAAAGGTCAACTAGTTGATCTTTGGTGACCTTGACCCCGAGTGCCCATTTTCGAACTCGTCCAAGATTTTGGCCATATCTTGATACCCTGAAAGTTTCATGTTGATATCTTATGAGATACTGTATCTTGTTTACCCTCACACAAACAAAGCCAGCCAGACAACCTCACAATTGAAATGAAAACATTACCACTCCGCTCGTTTACCACACGCTTTGCGAAGCGAGCGGAGTGGTAATGTTTTCAGTTGTAAGGTTGGCAGGTTGGCATTGTTTGTGGGTGTTTTACATCCTGAATTTGCGTCAGATCAGAAATGTAGGTGCAAAATTATGTGCCGAGGAAAAGCTTTTCGGCTACGTGGGTGGTCAGATCCCATTGTGAGATGGCTTCTGTTATACAGTAGTTTAGCTAATGAGTTACATAAAAAAATGTCGATGCTAAAAAAAAAAAAGTGATTGCTGATAGGTTAGTGCAGTTTGAAAAGGTCTTGTATAAGGCAGTAGTTATGAAAAACCGAATTTTGATAAAAGAAACAAATAAACGGAAATAAAGAGCACATGAGCTTTTAAACCTTACAGAATTTGCCAGTCTGTTGAATTAACAATCCTTTCATATTATTATAGCTCGCATACAAATATAGAATAAGGTATAATAGCTGATCCGTCATGGTAAAGAAATTAGTAAGGCGAAACGGAGGAAATAGAAGTACAGTGAAATCCATAAATAGTGTGAAAATATTTTAAAAGGAGAGAACAAAAACTAGTAATTTATAAAATTGTATAGATATAAGAAATAGCCACACTAAAATGGTTACATTCTAACCACTTTTCTCAGTAACAGCAAAATATAGTGTCTCTCGGCCTTACTCGCTCTGTTAACCCCTTCATGACGGTCACATCTATTTTAGTTTCAATTTTGGTTACTGCGGCTACTGCCAGACGATTTTACTGAGTTTGGGAGAGCCCGTTTGAAGGGAACAGGTTAACGAAGGATTATCGAACGTCTCTGGTTCGAAGCCTCACCTAAGGCACATATAATCTGGAGAGAACAACAGAAATGATAAAATACGTTATGGTTGTGGAATTGGTGAAAATAAAAAGCAGGCGATTGAAGAATAGTCACTGAGGTCTATAATATGGAGTGACTTTCTCATGGGTCAGGTAACTTATGCAGCCGCCGCCAGGGCAGCGATGGTGTAGTAGCGGCAGCCATGCTAACACCATTCTTGATGCCCGCGGTTTTGTGCTGAGCAGCTCTGTGAGTTTTTGACAGCAGCTGATGATTCCGAAAAATATAGTGCCATGGTCCACTGTGCAGCTTAAAGATACAATAATAGGCACAGGAATTCATCGAAGAGAGATGGCGTTACATTTCACAAGAAATATATTTTATTGCTAATTCTGTAACATTAGCCTACTGCCCCCTGGGGTGGGGCGGGAAGATTTTTCCCAAGTATCCCTGCATGAATGAGGCCACTGAAACGGGCCCATTTATCTCGTCTTTCCATGTCCTCTTCGCTACTGTTCACTCTCTCTTGTAGATATTTCCATGTTTCTTCCTGCCTTTATCAATCTGGACATTCGGTTTCATGGCATGGATAGTCTAAGGACTTCCCACATCATTTCAACACCATTACGTGGACGTAAAGCTGCTTTAACATCACTGTCATTTCAACGTTCATACCACACTATCCTTTCCATTTCTGCCATTACTTTTCTCTGCCTTAGTGCCATAAAGGGTAAGTTCTGCACCGCAGGAACCTGAGGCATTGTGTTACTCTCATTAGCTAAATGTACCCCATATAATTCGTTGAACTAGACAGAAAAAACATCATATTCCATATATGTTTTTGTATTTTAAGCAATGAGTGTATTTTTATTAATAACCACTGCTTAGTGGAAATAAAGTATTTGAATTTGAGTACTGGTGTTCCAATATGGTGGCTAAAATCACACTCGCGGCGGAGATAGCCTTTCCATTCTATGGAGCGCAGTGAATCAACCTAACCCAGGCCAGCGGTTTAATGCAGTGGCAGCAGCATCAAACAGCAGTCCACGGTTGTTTGAATCCTACTTTGCTTCCACTGTTAAACGATTCATTGGCCACCTTTGCATTTTGCTCTCCTTTTGAGTTACGTATGGGTTTGTTGGCACGATTTTCCACCATCTGCATGTTGTAGTGGCTAGGTGATAGTTTTCCTCTTTTGTATACAGTATTCGTCTGTCCGTCAATATACGGTCTTAAATTTTTGAAGGCTTTGGCCATGAACCTCACTTTTTCATGTTGAGTGAAATTTTCAGAAAGGGTGTATTGGTGTTGCATTTCTCATAGGCGGAAAAATACGGCGGGACATTTACGTGGAGTTCCTTGCGCCTTTGCAGAGAGAGAGAGAAAGAGGGTTGCACACCCTCAGTCTGATGTCTGTCACTTCATTGATGTTACGAACAGACGGCTTTATTCAGCAAAGAATGGTGGTAGCTGTGATGATGGTGGTGGTGGCAGCTGCGATGATGAGGGTGGTGGTAGCTGTGATAGTGATGGTAACTGTGATGATAGTGGTGGTAGCTGTTCAGAATCAGAAACTGCTTTCATTGTGTGTGTGTGTGTGAGAGAGTGTAGTACAGTCGAAACTGGAGAAAGGATTTCGGTGAAACTTGGCAGGATGGTTGCAACTGGGTCACAGATGGGCTGGTTTCAGTTTTATGTATATTGAAATTTTCTAAAGGGATGTTTTGTGTCCTAATTCCATTGTTCGCATGAGCAAACTATCTCGCCGCGAAGCATTTGCCCCTGTGTCATCACAAAAGCACGATCCAGAAACTGCTCTCATATGGGTAAGTGACAGTGATTGCACGACCCACCAACAGACGGTACTGAAGATAATCATATATAGCCTGCAGTATTAGTCAGATACCCAACACAAGCAAATGACTGCAGTAATGCAGTAACTCACGAACACAGCTTATTTTATTAGTCTTCTGAGCCTAATTTTATCATCTGCATCTGAACACATTTTGATAAACTGGTTGGTAGTTACGTCATGGCATAACGCACAAATACAGATTAGCCTACAGCTGAGTGGGGTTGTAAAATAAAAAAGTATCTAGATGACTGAAAACCATATTGGGTTTGTTATTTTTCATATTAATTTTGTCAGTTTCATAGTGTCAGTTATTTTTTTTTCTCATTTCTCTTTTAGTTACCAGCATTTTTATTAAGAGATACCCCATTATACAATACCCCGGGTTAGCGATGGGGGTAGAAATATTACCCTGCCCTGCCTATCAGAGGCCTACTCCCGGTTTTGCGATGGGTCCTGCATGGAATCTGGAATCATCTGAGGTAATCAGCTACAAGTCTGCATTACGCGCTCTCCACGACCAGTGTTTTTTTTTTTTTACGCATCCCATCATAAAACTGGGGTAGTCCGATATTTTTTTTTTTTTTTTTTTTTTAAAGAACCGCTTCACTTGTTCGCTTCTCCATCATCTATGCTTTGCTTTTGATTTTTTTCCCCTGGACCAGTCTGCCTTGGGTATCCACACATCAAGTTTCACGCCATTGTGAGACTTAAAGGGATCGTATTGTTGTTGACTTACTAGCTTATATCTGCACCTTTAAGCCTATGGCATATTTACTGTTTTACAGTATTCATCAGGGTAGGAGGACGTTATACAAGAGTTAGCATTGTCCAGGTCATAACCACATACAGTAGGCGCGGAAAGTATTGACGTTTTTTTGCCGACGTTATTCTTTTTCGCGTTAAGTGAAGTAGGGTCAATACTACCCTCCCCTGTGATGCGAAATGAGCTGACGCTTTTTCAACGGGAGCTGGCAACCCTGCTTGATAGGTTTGGCACCATAGGAGCAGGCTCAGTAATGTTTGGGCAGCCACAGGAGGAGGATTGTCTCTGTGTGTGATGCACCACGAGGGCATGTTTTGACTCAAATAACACAGTTATTTGGTTACCTACCACATTCTCATCATGCCTAAAGTAACCACAAGCAAGGGCAAACGTGTGGAAGTGATTACTTTATACAAAGCTGGCCACAAACTCCCATTTTTTGCAAATCAGATGGTGTTAGACTGAGGACAGTGCAGAGACTGGTGAAGCGGTTCAAGGACAGTGGGGAGGCCATTCCTCCCACTCCACTTCCCAAGCCTGGGAGACCTCGTAAGACAACCTTCAGGACCCGTCAGCTGATCTCAAGGCAAGTTAGCAAGGATCCAAGGCTAACAGCATGGGATTTAAAAGAAAAGAACCCACAGTTGCTGGCAGATGTGTCTGTCAGAAGTGTGCAGCAACTGTTGCATGACGATCTGGGCTACAGGAGTTTTTGTGCTCGTAAAAAACCACTGCTAACTGCACTTCACAAGAAAAAGAGTAAATTTTTGTAAGAAATATCTTGCCTGGAGTGAGGAGCAATGGAAAACTGTGCTTTGGAGTGATGAGTCAACATTTACTGTCACTGGTACCCCTTCATCACAAGTGTACCGCAAACCAGGCAGTGACCCCTTGGATCCTAAGTACACTTCCAAGTATGTTAAATACCCAGCCTCACTCATGGCTTGGGGCTGCTTTACATATTATGGTGTTGGTAGGTTGGTAATTCTACCTGCAAATGAAAAAGTGAACCAGAACAATTAATTGGAGCTCTTATGTGATGTTTTAAGTGACTCTTTTGATAAAACCAAGGCAAGAGTATTTATGCAAGATTCTGCCCCTGGACATGTTGCAAAGTCAGTGAAACAGTGGCTAACAGACTGTGAGGTTCCCTTTATTCGAGATTGGCCCGGAAACAGCCCAGATATCAATCCCATTGAGAATTTATGGGCGCACATGAAGCGGCAGCTGCGTAGTATGGACACATCATCTTTGCCTAAACTTGAGGCTGCATTCAAGCAGCTATGGAGCAGTTTTAGTCCGTCTGTTCTGCAAAACTACGCCATCAGTTTCCCCAGACGCCTTAAGAAGATAATAAAGGTGAAGGGGAATGCCAGTAAATACTAAATTCAATGGTGAGTGTTAATTTATTTGTTTCTCCTTGCTAACCACAAGAATGTTTTCTTTTTTTAAGATGTCGTCAACACTTTCCGCGCCTACTGTATTTTTGCCTAAGCCAAGGAAAATGGTCGTGAGGTTGCTAGAAATAACGTTGTCTCTACCCCGTGAATTCAGGCCACCTTCCTTCATGTAGCCTGCACTCCTTGCAGTGACTTCATGTAGGCTATTCTTCCTGCTAATCTTTGTAGTGAGATCGTGGTGCATCAGGTGGAATTACGTATGAAATAATGAATTAGCTGGGCATAAAAAGTAAACTGTAATTAAAATGTTGAGGTCTCATTCAGGATATAGATTAGAGCAACAAATTTCAGACCTTCCCATGATTAATCTATTGCCAGAGAATCATATAAACAGGATTACTGGAGAAACTTATGGACTACTGACTAACATGAGAGTGGCATTAAATACAGTCACAACTTGTTATACGCTGATTCGGTATACGATAATTTGCTACGATGATAACAAAAAAATTACACCCCAAAATTCAATTTACAATTACTTTCCCGCTATAACGATATTGGCATCGGAAAATTTCATACGAAGCACCAGGCTTACTCAAGGCAACCGTCGCTTGTCTCAGGCAAGATGGCAGCCCTGTCGTGCATTTTTTGGGTTCAGTTGCACAGTCCCACCACCCCTTCAAAGCATTGTCTTTTCCACTTATTCACATGAGCCCTCCTGGTATTGTCACCTCTCAGCCAAGCATTGTACAACAGTAAGCATCGTGTAGCACCAGGCCAGTGTTACGCAAGTGTGATTATTGTGTTGTTGCAACGATTTACTGTACGTGAGTAACACTGCCTGTATTGGTGTGATAGTGTTTGTTTTGGTGAATTACTACAGTATATTGCAGATTTATGTAAAGTCTTGGGTAGGTGAATTTGGGAAGTTAACATAACCCCCCTTTTGTAATGTACAGTATTTCAATCTCTTGATTTGCAATAAACTCGTTATACGTTAAGGTATGACCTGACGTAACCCCATCGTATAACAAGTTGTGACTGTATACGGATGAAGAGATGCCGAGAGAGTTAATAGTGACCATGGTAAGACTGAGACTGGAATATACACTTGAAAAAGCATACCAGTAAACTAGAAAGAATACAAAGGATAACTACAAAATTGACACCAAGCCTGAGGGAGTTGTCTTATGAGGAGAGATTAGAAAAGCTAAAATTGCCAACCCTGAGGGAGAGGAGAGATTTAATTGCAGTGGTTAGAGGAAGAAGAGGAATGAAACCTGTGGACAGAGAAGACCTCTTTGTGAAAGATGATGGAAGAACAAGAGGACACGAATTCAAATTGAAGAGGAGTCAGTGCCTTAGTGATGTAAAAAAATTTAGTTTTCCAAACAGAACTATAGACATTTGGAATAATTTGGAGGTGGAGGTGGTGCGAGCAGAGAGCATCCATGCGTTTAAATCTAGATTGGATAATAAACAATTGAAGAAAAGAGGTAGGACAACACGAGCTTAGCTCAAATCCTGTGTAATACAATTAGGTAAACACACACACACACACACACACACACACACACACACACAGTTCACATTCTTACTAAACGTATGTTCACACTGCTCTTCATGAAAAGGGGATAATTCAAGCTATTGAGCCAACACTAAAGAATTCCCCACTTCCACAGCAACGGACAAGCCAGACTATGGCCTGGAGGACTTGTCAACAGCCAACCTGAAACAGAAATTCAAAATGTTTGAACAAATTTCCACCGAAGAAGAGCGACGGCCTGAACCCATCCCAGTACGGCGCTCCCAGTCTCTCCTCAGCAAGGCTGCAAGGTAGGAACTTAATGACATGGTTTGCCTGTAGCCAGAATAAAAATCTTTATGATTCATGCATGGAGACCAGAGTGAGTTTGTATGCTATGTATTGTACTGTACTGGTGTAGTGCAGTAGTCCTGTTTCCCTCATGCAGTTTTTATAGATGACTGGTGGTTTACTGTATTGAGGTGATCCAACCGAATGTAGCCTATAAAGGTCAACCTCCGAAGGGTAGTTGGGGTTTATAGCTCACGTAGTGCTGCTTAGGGGAGAGCAGCTAATCATACCTTAAATGTATGAACTGGGTAGCGTAGCCCTAAGCTCCCATAGTTTTGGGAAAATACCAGAAGGGATTGTTAAGCAAGTTATATAAAAATCTAAGGGGATATAGAACCACATTTCACAATAATTTTGTACTAAATTCTGGTTTCATACACTTGTACCTATTTGATATCATGCAGATTTACAGGAAGTCTGCTAATGCTCAAGTAGTAAATAGCCTATACTGTACCTGTGTGAATTACAGTAACTTATATGATACAGATATGGTACTTAGAAAATAACATACAGTTTCAAGACTCTGTATGAATAGCCATACATGTACTGCTGTTCTAAATTTTCCTAGTCATTGAAAAAAACAATTTTATACTAAATGGGTATGCAAATAAATGTATGTATAATACTGTATACGTTATTGCACTGATACGAAGTGAAGAATTGTTACCAGTAATCCCGTTCGCTGTTGTGACTGATTTGTTCATGGCATCTCCAGATTAGGCGACAGTCCTAAGCTGAATAAAATCATCTTGTGGTAGCAGAAAATTATATAAGATTGCTGTCCCAGTGCTGAAAGGGTTAAGCAAGTAATAATCTACAGCATTTAGTATTATGCTTGTTATGAGTTGGTGGTCTTTCTATCCCAATCATACATTTGCCCTCCACTTTTTCTCTCCTTGTTCTTCCAATTTCCCCTTCTGGTCCTCTTTCTTTGTTCCTTCCCACACTCCTCTCTCTCTGTTTCTCACACTTGTCCACTGAAATGATAACATAATTTTTGGGATCTTGTCTTAATAACTTCCCTCCCCCTCTCCCTCCTCCTTCTCAGTCCCTCTTTCTTTCCCCTCCCAGTTCCTCTTCCCATCTCCATTTCTGCAGGTGCAGATCTGCGGAGGGTCTTCTGGTTGTCAGGAAAGCCCCCTTCCCTCCTGCACATTGGACATAACATTCACCAAACAGTATTCAGTATACTTTTTGACGTACCATTCACTACAGATTCATAAAAGCTTTTCCCCCATTTTCCTCTCTCATCATTCAGGTTTCAGGATGTCTAACAACTGTATTGTGCTGCCCCCCTTCCTGCCTTTCTGCAGACTTAGATGCTTCCCTGTACTGGTTCCCATTAGCCTATCTCTCCTGATTGTCTCTCCTCTCCCATCACCTCTTCAACTCTTACATTGGATTAGTTTCAGATTATTTTTATTAATGTTTATGACCTTTCCCCTCCCCTCTTCCAGTCTTTCTTTTCCTTAATGCTGTAGTTTATTTTCTTTATGTTTTTTGTTCCTGATAATTTTTATGTTTGGTTCACATTCATGCCTCATATCCTGTTCCCTTCCTCCAGCCCCTCAAGCCCTTTTTCATTTTACTACAGTATTTTCATCCCATGTCTGTAGTTTTGATTGTCTTTCCCTTCCAGAGAGAGAAAGAAAAAAAATTTATATGAAAAATAAGGAACTATAGGCCAGAAGCTTGCAAGAGTGTTTGTTCGTCATTTTGATCATTTTGTTTCATTTTCGAATGCTCCAACATGCTTGCATGCTTCAGCCTTGGTCATCTAATGGTGGCTTCCCATGCTGCTCAATCTCCGGCAGCTTCCCTATTTAGTCCCTTATCCCAGACGTCACTCTCAGTGACCTCGTCCCAGGTCTTTTTCGGTCTATTTCCTGCTACACTATCCCTAACATCAACACTTCTCACTTTCTGCACTTGATTATCATCCCCCATCCTCTCCACATGCCCAAACCGTCCCAGTCTACCCCTCCTCATCATAGCACCAACACAGTCCAGTCCCATCCTACCTTTCAACTCTTCCATAGTAAACCTAGCCACCCCAGGCCTCGCACTCAGGGACGCATTGCACATCCTCAAGATCATTGCCATTTCTGTACGTTTGAGCCTGTGAATATCCGCTTCCTTGCTGCCCAGGTCTCAGTACCATACAGCATTACACTCCTAACACATGCCGCATACAGAGATCCCTCAGCAGGGAGGGAGATTCCTCTCAATGTCAGGAGAGGCAACAATTCCCTGAACTTCTTTCAACCACTCCTCACCCTAGCCACAGAGCTAGCTCCAGCCCCACCTCCAGCACATAACATGTCTTCCAAATAAAAAACTCTTCTACACACTCAAAAGACTCACCAGCAAGTTCAGTCCTTTTACACCTGGCAATCTTCTCGTGCTCTCCCCGACACACCGCACATATGTATTCAGCGTTATCTCGCAGTCTACCTCTAATATCATTACATCTCTTTTGCACCCAATTATCACAAACACTGCACAAGATGGAATTACTTTCCATGCCCTTGCGGCAAATCACACATGGCTGCTCCCCCTCTTCTTTGACAGTACCGCCCCCAACCCTAGATACCATCACTAATGTTTTATCTGCATTTACTTATAAACCCTTGTGTCCCATATCATCTCTCTATTTTCTAAATCTTTCCTCTGCTTCCCTTTCATTCTCTGCAATCAACACCAAATCGTCAGCGTACAACATCTCCCATGGGAGTCCACTTCAGAAGTCACATGAGAGGGCTTCATGTGCCATAATAAACAAGAAGGGGCTCAAGACTGACCCCTGGTTCACACCAACATTCACAGAAAACTCCTCGCTCAAAGCTCCGTTCTCCCTTACCTGAGTGTGAGCAACCACATACATGGCCATAACCACCCTAACCAGCCACTTCTCAGTCCCAAGCATTCTCATTGCCCACTTCACCCCCCCTCCCTCTCCCTCCCCCTCCCTCCCTCCAAAAAAAAGTAACAGAGGGCCAGATTCAAGATCCGTTCATTTTGAGATGCCTGGATGCATTGCATTTACAAGACTGGACATAAGCAGTATGAAAATACAGACAGAGGAAGACACTTCCAGTGGTGACCTGTTGCATACATGAAGAACTGGGAGGAATGGTTAACTCTTGCATTAGAGAGTTGGACAGAAAAGGGATAAGAGTTTGCTGCCAGGTGGGTGCTATGCAGATTGAAGCAGACAGTTCAGAGGAGCAGTGACCATTGAAGTAATAATAGAAAAGTGACAAAGATGCAATAGTGCAGTGAAGAGACAGAGGTTGAGAGGAGCCAGTAAGAGGAGGGAAAGTAATGAGATGAAAAGCCTTTGACCCCACCATGTTGAGGAAGAACTGTATGTGGGAAGCCTCCCCACTTATGTACAGTATTTCCATCCTGTGGCTAAAGCAGGTAAGTAGGATGTTGAAAGCCAACCATAGGGGTAGAAGTGGGATGGAAATCAATTACAACAAGCAAAGGAAAAGGACTGATAGTCAACCAAAAAGGGACAGGAGAAGAGGGCTGGTAGTCATCTAAAAGGGGCAGGAGAAAGGCTGGAAGCACACCAAAAGAAGAGGTGAAGACGAGATCCAGAAATCAGTTAAAAGGCAGTAGTAAGAGGCACAAGAAAAAAGAGTTGAGGAAGAGGGCTGGAAGTCAGCTAAAAGGAGCAGGAATGGGTGGCTGGAAATCTGGAGAAAGGAACAGGAGTGGAGGGTAGGAAGTCATGTAAAAAGGACAGGAGAATGCCATTTAACAGTGACTGTAGAAGAGGGATAGAAATCAACTAGAAGAGGCAAGAATAGGGAGCTGGAAGTCAGCCAAAGAGAGTATGAATAGAGGGCTAGAAGTTTTCCTTTATATATTGGCATTGGATTATCATGGGGCTGGATTCTTGTAATTGCTGGAGCCTTCTAGCATCTTTTGCTGTGTGATTTATTTTGCATATTGCATGTTAATGCCCTCTTGTATACTATTTTCTCTTATAAATTTATTTTTCCTAGAAGACATAAGAGAATGGGCATCATGGAGAAATAAACTGTCATGGAAGAAGTGCTAGACCTCCTAAGATGACAAGAATACTTATGGGCCATGATACTAATGCCCTACATTGTTCCAACCAGCATTTGACGTGGATCTCTTATGACACAGGAGAGTGGGGTACAGGGAGTGTATGACCCTGCCATTCTTCTTATTGTTATTTGGTGAAATTAGTTAGTTATGCACTGGATCTGCCCATCTCATGTGGTTAAGGATGTTGAATTATGAAAATATTCTTTTGCATTTACACTCTATCTCTCCTACATAAGTGCATAATTATATTATTTGTTTGCACCAGTAATTATTGTACCGTACTTATATTTTTAGGTTCATGCAGTCAGAGGATGGTGACTATGGAATTGAGAATTCAGAACTTGGTGATTATGAAGAATATGATGAAGATGATGAAGATGAAGATGAAGAAGAGGATGAAGAAGAAGAAGAGGGAGAGGATGGAGAGAAAACAATGATAAAGAAAGGACGCCCAGTAAGTGTCAAATAGAATTTAACCACATGGATCATTTTAATCTTTTGAGGCCTGAAATGCCGAAGCTCTACTTCCAGTTTAGAAGGCCTATTTTTTCAGTCTGATATGATGGTGATGATTTCAATCAAAAGATAAATATGTCTTTTTGGTTATTTTTAAGAATATATGGAGCTGACAGGAGACAGCTGGAGGCTGTTAAAAGCTTTCAGTGTGGGATTTGATGCCAGTGTGTGAGAGAAAGGGAAACTGTGTGATATTTCTGACAGAGTAGGATTGAAACAGGGCCATGTCATTTCACCCTGTTCTCTGACATTTGTATGAATGGTGTTATACCTGTATATCATAGTGGAAACAGTTAAATATCAGAATAAACTAGGGAGGTTAAATTTTTCTCTCCAAATAATGTTTTATTATTGGCAAAGAAAACATTATTTCTAAGTGTTGGTCAATATTTTTAGAGTGTTTTTGAGCAGAGAATTTGAAAGCTTTTAAAATGAGACAGTAAAGGGTCCCAGAAATTTTTTTTGAAGGGCAAAATAAGACTGGGGAGTAAAGTGTTGGGTAATGAAGAGTTTTCAATGCCAAGATGATGGAAGGAAGGGAGGAAAGGAAGAAAGAGAGTGGGATTAGGTGGCAATATTCCCCACCTCACCCCACCCTCCATTCCTCCACACCTCTGGGAAAGGGTCCCACAGGAGGGGGGTAGGGAAGGCAGGAGGCTTATTTATTCCACAAGGCTTCTCCTTTGGCTGTGGGCAGGGAACATGGATGGTGGGGTAAGAGATAGAGTGATTCAGGGAAAAATAATTAAATTGTGTTCTAGTAGAGGAATTGGCTGACTGGGAAGTGAATAAGACACTGTGGGACAGTTTTCTTCAAGTAACTTTATAATTAGGTGTGGAGCATGGACACGAAGTTGAGCAGTTGAAGTGAACTTAAGAGCTGTAGTTGAACCATGACTTATACAGAAGGATTGCATTTTTCAAGTCTGATTGTTTTTGAACACCAGGTTCAAGAATTGTGAACTCATGAAACTTGAGCACATACACCTTTGGGAAAACTAACTTGTTCTTGGGTCCATGAATGCAGTAGCTAAATTGCTAGCTACTTCTATTCATCATTTGTTACCCCCTTCTTCTTAACCACCAACCAAGCACTGTACTGACACTTTTGGACATTAAGTGGATAGTGTTACACAAGTTTGCATATTTTTGTATGCACTACAGTACAGTACTGAGCAGAGATGAGCATTGAGCATAGGGTAGCAAGGAGGTTTGGTAAAGAGGCCTGGATAGGCCAGACGAAATGATGTGATGTTTACCCCTTTGCAGCAGCACCTCTTTCTGTTATTTTTCTAATTTTTGCCAGTGCACAATCACTGCTTAATCATGTTAACTATCATACTGCTATGTAATGCATAGATCATACTGAGGATAATTATGTCACTCTTTGAGCTGGTAATGTTTTCTTTTTGTGTCAGCTATTTCTCCTCAGTTCTCACAGTACAGTAGATCAGTTGTTTAAATGTTTGTTGTTTGTCACACATAGCCATCAGTTATTGTCACTTTGTAGCCCTAAAAGTATAAATTATCATTCAGAAATATAATTCACAGATCATATTGAGGACAGTTATGGCACCCTTTGAGTAGACAAAATATTGTTTGTATTCATGTTGGCTATTCAGCCTCTGTTTCCAGGCAGTAGATCACCTGTTTCAATATTTATGTTATCACACACACACACCTCACCCAGTTTTTGTCAGCTCAGAGCTGAAATAACTACCAATTATCATTCATAACTGTTGTGCACAGATCATACTGAGGCTAATTATGGCATGCTTTGACTCACGTATGATGGATTGATTTTGGTGTGATTAGCTGGTGGCTGTCTAGCCAAGCTTCTGACAGTCAAGAGGCATCAGTGCTGGGCCTCCAAATTGTTTTATTTGTAGAAGTAAACAGATAGATTTACATGTGTATGGCATACAGATAGATTTACATGTGTATGGCATACAGATAGATTTACATGTGTATGGCATTTTATAATGTGTGGTGAGTGTTTATGAAAGTTCTTGAAATGAAAAGTTCAGTTTTTGGCATGGAGCTTGATATTTCTTGGTTTCTCTGCATGTGAAACAAGGGATACCTGTATTCTGTATTTTCTTCTTCTTCTTGTGTGTTTGAGGGATGCATCCAAAATAACAGCCTGATTCCCTTCCAATGCAAACTGATTAGGGCCTCATGTTAAATGCAAGAGAGTTGCCTAGATTTACAGATGAAGTCACACGTGTACCATATGACTTGTTGCCGCAACCGAGGGTCCCTATCTCCCTGCTCCTCAGGAGAATGTGAAGAGACATGTTGAAAACTTCCAGAGATGCCAGGTGGTCTCTCAAGAGCAATTGGAGGGAGTGGAATCTCTGGCACCACAGCATGAAATGTTCTGTGGTCTCATCAGCCGAGGGATACCATTGGCACCAAGAGTGCTCTACCCTACTCAAATGGTACAGGTGACTTGTGAGGCTCGTGTGACCTAACTGCAACTTCGTGAACATTAACATCCTGACAGTTGGCAATCCCATGGTTGTGCAGAGGAATGAGTGCAAATACTCCCTAGGTGGGAGACAGGGAGGGCAGTCATTAGGTTTGCATTTCAGTATGACATGCAGACACCGCGTGTAAGAACAGGGAATGCGGCTGGATCAGGAGCCACAGTAACCACTGTGCCAGAAGTTAGTGTCGGTCTCGCTGTTGTGCCAGCGACTTCATTACCACAGATGTCTAAAAGTGAGGGGAACCATTGCAGGCAAAAGTGCCAAGGGGAAGCAAGAAGAAAGAAGTGCTCCAGAATGGCATGGACTACCTGCAATGAGTCATTGGATGTTCTGATAGGAGAAGGGTAAGCAAGGACTGTGAGTTTGTATATAAAACCACCAGTGGGGGTTGAGAAAGGTCGATACAAACTCGAGGGCCTGTAGTATGGCCAGGAGTTCCACAGTCAGGATATCATGCCTCCCATTGAAAAAACAAGTTTGGCTGAGGGAAAGGTCCTCAAATTAGGCCACCAGGGTTAAGGATGGTGGGGGAGGGTGGAGCCCATCTGTGTAAATCCTAAAGGAGTTCCCATTAAAAAAATAATAATAATAAAAAAAATAAATCCATGTTAAGAAAGAGCAAGACAGCATCAACTGACTTTAGGAACAGCACCAGGAGATAGGGGGATAACTTCAGGAACAGCACCAGGAGCTAGGTGGAGATGACTTCAGGAACAGCACCAGGAGCAAGGAGGAGATAACTTCAGGAACAGCACCAGGAGATAGGGGGAGATAACTTCAGGAACAGCACCAGGAGATAGAGGGAGATAACTTCAAGAACAGCACCAGGAGATAGGGGGAGGTAATCACAGACCAATCCATCCAAGGGGGAACTGGAAGGGAGAGGGGCCACTGGGGCAAGCCAGGAAAGGTCTAGAGATAAGGTATGGCAGGCCTCGATGCTATACAGAATGAGGGGTAATTGCATTCATGGCCATTCCAGAGTCTAGCAGAGGACCATGGAGGGACAGAAGAGGGGGGAGACTGGGTGGCTGGGGGGAAGGGCAGAAATGCAAGGGAGCAGCCGACAGTCCATCTCCATGCGATAGATGGAGAGGTCCATCACCTGACTCCTCATGATGTGAAACAACAGGGGTGGACTTGGAGACACCAAAGGACAGTGCAAAGTGCTGTGTTCTGGACAACATCCAGCTTCCTGAGGTGGGACTGAGCAGCTGACTCATTAAGGCAGGAACCATATAAGAGCATCCTACATATGAATGTGAGGTAAAGACAAAGGAAAGCACAGTACATTGATCAGCACCCCAGCAAACCCCCACAACATGCCTCATGATGTTCAGGTGCCTAAGGCATGCTGGTGGACGATGGTCCATGTAAGGGGCCCAGGTGAGATGGGGGCTGTCCAGATGGAGTCCGAGAAACTTGTGCTTGGACCAGGTCCACAGGGTGAGAGGCTCCCCATTGTGTCGAACCATTGGCATGGAGGGGAGCCTCAGATGGCTGCAGCATACAAGCAGTTTTGTATGCATTATGGTAAGGCATCAGTTAGCAGCCCAGCTGTCAAAAGCATCCATAGCCTGTTGGAGACAATGCTGGGCCTCCCATAATTAGGTAGCACTGGAAAGGATGGAAACATCGTCAGCATAGACCAAGACAGACACTCCAGGAGGATGAGGGGGATCAGATGTTAAGATATTAAAAAGAAGGGGACTAAGGACAGAGCCCTGTGGTACTCCCCACCTGATCGGGGTGGGGGTGGGGAGTAAGTTCGCTCTAGGGAAACACTGAAGGAAAGCCCCACCAGATAGCTTTGGACTCAGGCTGGTGCAGAGCCTGTAACACCAGGACAACACAACTTATAGATGGTCCCACCAGGGGAGGCAGAATCAAAGTACTCTTAGATATCCACAGAAACTGCCTGGAGTACTTGCTGGTGACACTATGCTTGGTAAATGCACAGGTCATACTGATGGAGGGCATCAATGTCCCCCTCTCAGGGCAGAATCCACTCTGAACCTCAGATAAGTGGCAGTCATGCTCCAGCCACCAGGAGAGCCAACGGCACACCATCTCCAGCACCTTCCAAACATTGGAGAGCAATGTTGTTGGCCTATATGAAGCTGGAGAAGAAAAGTCCTCTCCGGCTTGGGGAAGGATGGGAGGTGAGAGGCTTTCCAGCAAGAAAGGAAGACCCCCAACCCCCTGCTGTCATTAACCCCTAACCTCTGGATGTTGGTATGGACTGACGCAAAGGAGGCAGCAGGAGGCTGCCAGGTGTTGGTAGGAACCACAATTGTTTTCGTGGCACAGTTTGAAGTGGCTGCCACTTGATCTCGTCACCAAAAGCTAGGGAGAGACTCCCGCCAGCCGAAGGAAGCATACCTCAGTCGTCTCTGTGACTTTGCTAGGTGTAAGACAATGTTTTCTTAACTCATCTTGTCCAGTTCTGTTCCCGCCTCACATGAACTTTTGCCTTATCCACCCCTGCCAAGCCTCTTTCCGAGGATACTAGAAAAGGACTCAGTGATAGTGCCATAGGGTGTGCTTTGGACGCCACTATTTCTAGTTTATCTAGTAATGGAGAAGTTATTACGTTGAGAGCGAAGCCATAGTTAGGGTCGTGCACACACACGCACAAATACATCCTGCTTCTTGTGCCAGAAACTGCTACTCTTCCTCACATCATTACTCATCTACATGATGACCTACAGATCTGGGGATACTTTCATTCACAAGAATAAGAATTGGTGAGCAATATGGTCCTTACTTTTTTCCCCTAACAGCTTTATTATCTGAGTTATTAAAGTTTGAAAACAGGCTATTTTTAAAAAATGCCCTTACTGAGAGAAGTACTGCGCTATAAATACCCTGGTGTTTGGGGGTTAGAGATGTCAAGGAGAGAGACCTGTAAGGAAGATGGACCAGAAATTCTTTGGGAACAAAATCCAGGCCACACACTTTCTCAGATGATAGGTATGCAGAGTGGAGGAAAGCTTCATAGGTAATAAGGCATGCAAAGCAGAGGAAAGCTCTGCCTGGGTAAAGGTAGAGGCCAGATCCATAGGGGATGGGGAGGAGATGCCAGCCTGAATGACTCCAAGCAACTGCTGAATGCAGTCCTTCCCCCCAGAACGCACCTATATGGACGGCATAGGTGCTCACTTGCTAGGAATTTGCGTACTAGGAATACATAAACTAATGGGAAAATTAACATATGGGCGGCATCCCCCCTCCCCTCTATCAGTGACCTTTTTGACCCATTTGAAGGAAAATATCGAAGACATATACAGTACTGTACAGTAGGATCTTGCCAGTAACGTCTAATTGGTGCTGCTGCTTACATTTTCGGCAATTTCCTTCACCTCTTCTTGTTTGTCTGTTTCATTCCTCATCTTGTTAGGAACATAATTTCCATAACAAGATGAGGAATGAAAGAGACAAACAAGGAGAGGTGAAGGAAATTGCCAAAAATGTGAGCAGTAGCAAGGAAGAAATAGAGGACCCTCCCCTCACCGCCGTCCCCTCCACTTCCACTGGTTTGTAGTATAGCAACTTGGCATTTGTGAAATAACAGTTATGTGATTCCAAACTTTATTATAGAAACGGGTGATGAGGGTTGCGCATAGTGGAGAGGCAGGTAGCGCACTCGGGGTTCACACCGGAAAACACCGTTTTTTCTCCTGGCACCTCGCGTCATCTGGGTGTGACTCGTGTACTTTTGGTTATTAACATATAAAAATAACAAAAAATATTTAAAAATAGGTCCTCGCGCACTAGGCATTTCGCGCACTCGGAGCTCGCTTACTTGGGGGAAGGACTGTACCTGGAAGTGGAGCAGGGGTATCAAACTGGGACCCAATGAAGGTGGCCAGGAAGGCAGCCTTTTCCTGGAAGTCTAGCAGGAGGGTACTCTCTTTCACCAGGGGATAGAAAGGGATGTTAGGGTGGCCCTTTGTTGCCTGAATAAAGGACCAAGGAGTAGACTGTAGCACCAGTCGAGCAGGGAAGTACTCCCTAGGAGGATGGCAAGCTGATGACAGGGAGAGCTGGAGCTCCCGTTTCATCAGCCCTCAGGACTTGTTCCTGACCATCAACCTTGCAGAACTTTTTCAGTGTCTCAGTAACACAGAGAGTAGACCAGCATGCTCTCCAATACAAGTTTCTCCAACTGTCAACACCAAACTACATACACGCTACACACTACACTTCCTTTTCAAATTTTTTAAAAAATGTCTAATGAAAATCGTGCCTCGGAGTCCCCAGGGGGGGGACCATAAATGCCCCCACCATCCGCCCCTCTCCTGGTGATGACTCTCTGAGCTGCCTGGAACCACTGTCTGACTCACTCCTTCATTTCTGTAACATTCGCGGCCTCTCCTCTAACTTTCGCTCTGTTGAGCACCACCTCTTCTCCTCTAAACCTCACCTTCTCTTTCTTTCTGAGACTCAGCTGTCTGAGACAACTGATAGCAAACCCTTTTCTGTATCCTCCTACTTTCTCTATTCTCATTTCAAAGCCAAAGGTGGCTGTTGTGTATATGTACGCAACGATCTATCTTGCTCTCGTGTTCCTGAACTTGATTCTTCTGAATTCTCTACTCTCTGGCTTCGGCTTTCCTGTCATTCTCTGACTAAATATTTCTGTGCTGTTTACTTATCTCCTAATTCTACTGACTATCAAAAATTCTTTGACTATTTTACTTGTACGATGGAACACATTCTATCCAATTCTCTTTTCTCTGAAATCTCCATTCTAGGAGATTTCAATGTTCACCACCACCTTTGGCTCTCCTCTCCTTTCACTGATCCACCTGGTGAACAAGCCTACATCTTTTCTATCCTTAATGACCTAGAGCAGCTTGTGCAGCACCCTACCCGTATCCCTGACCGCCTTGGAGAGAGTTCCAACATACTTGACCTTTTCCTAACAACTTATCCTTCTGCTTATACTGTTAATCTTTTCTCTCCGTTGGGCTCCTCCGATCATAACCTTATTACCTTAACCTGTCCTATTGCTCCAGTACGGCCTGTGGACCCTCCAAAGAAACGCCGCCTGTGGCACTTTGGAGCTGCAGATTGGGAGGCCCTCAGGAAGTACTTCTTTGATTTTCCTTGGAATGATTATTCATGGCCGGGAACCATCTGAGTGTGCCTTGCGTATTACGGAGGTTATTCTCTCGGGCATGGAAGCATACATTCCTTTTTCATGTCCTCTGGCTAATGCAAGAAAGCCTTGGTTTAATCACGTTTGTTCTAATGCTGTCCGCAACAGAGAGAGGGCCTTTAAAAGGTACCGGAGCCAACCCACCCCTGAATCACATCTTTTTTTATATTTCTGCCCAGAATCATGCTAAGTCTGTTCTTCGCTCTGCTAAAAATAATTTCATCCGTGCTAAATGTTCCCAACTCTCCAACTCGAATTCTTCTCGCTTCTTTTGGCACCTTGCCAAAAACCTTTCTAACAACTTTACCTCATCGTCCTTCCCTCCTCTTTTCTACTCTGATGGTTCTGTAGCTATTTCTTCTACTGATAAAGCAGATCTCTTTGCTCAGACTTTCTCCTCCAATTCTACCTTAGACGATTCCGGTGCTGTTCCTCCATCACTTCCCCCCTCAGACTTCCTCATGACTGGCATTAAAATTTCTTCAGCTGATGTATTTTCTGCCATCACTGGCCTCAATATTAACAAGGCATATGGGCCTGATGGAGTCCCTCCTGTTGTCCTCAAAAACTGTGCTTCTGTGCTTACACCCTGCCTAGGTAAACTCTTTCGCCTTTGTCTCTCAACTTGTACCTTTCCTTCTTGTTGGAAGTTTGCTCTCATTCAGCCAGTCCCAAAGAAGGGTGACCATTCCCAACCCTCCAACTATCGTCCAATTGCTTTAACATCCTGTGTATCAAAAGTTTTCAAATCATTTCTTAACAGAAAAATTTTAAAGCACCTTTCCTGTCACAACCTTCTTTCTGATCGTCAGTATGGGTTCCATCAGGGACGCTCCACTGGCGATCTTCTCACCTACCTTTCAGACTCCTGGTCATCCTCCTTTCGGGACTTTGGCGAAAGCTTTGTCATTGCACTTGACATCTCAAAGGCTTTCGATCGAGTCTGGCATAAATCTTTGATTTCCAAACTGCCCTCTTACGGTTTCTATCCTTCTATCTGTGCCTTCATCTCTAGCTTCCTTTCTGGTCATTCTATAGCTGCTGTTGTAGACGGCCATCGTTCTTCTCCTAGACCTATCAACAGTGGTGTTCCTCAGGGCTCTGTCCTATCACCAACTCTTTTTCTTTTATTCATTAATGACCTTCTAAGCTGTACATCTAACCCTATCCACTCATATGTTGATGATTCCACTCTTCACCTTTCCTTTAGATTTCCGCAATATCCATCTCAGCAGTTACTTCAGCAAACAAGGGATGAGGCTATGGCACACCTAATGTCTGACTTGGCTCATATCTCTGATTGAGGTAAAAATAATCTTGTTATTTTTAATGCATCAAAAACTCAGTTCTTACACTTATCAGCCCAACAAAATCTTCCTCAGGATTACCCACTAATGTTTAATAATGTCCAGCTCAGTCCTGCATCATCCTTGAACATGCTTGGGGTTTCATTCTCTCGGGATTTGTCTTGGAAAGAACATATTACATCTCTTGTGAAATCTGCTTCCAAGAGATTAGGTGTGCTGGGCCGACTCCGAACTTTCTTTACCCCTGCACAGATGTTGACCTTGTACACGGGTTTTATTCGCCAGTGTATGGAGTACAACTCTCATGTGTGGGGAGGCTCCCCACATGCAGTTCTTCTCAATAGGGTGGAGTCAAAGGCTTTTCATCTCATTAACTCTCCTCCTCTTACTGATTCCCTTCAACCTTTATCTCTTCGCCGCACTGTTGCTTCTTTATCTCTCTTCTATCGCTACTTCAATGGTCACTGTTCCTCTGAACTGTCTGCTTGCATCCCTCCACCTATACGACGGGCACGTAGTACCCGTCTAGCAACAAGCTCTCATCCCTTTTCTGTCCAACTCTCTAATGCAAGAGTTAACCGTTACTTCCAGTCCTTCATTTATGCAACTGGTCAACTCTGGAACTGTCTCCCTCTGTCTGTATTCCCTGCTTCCTATGATCTCCATTCTTTCAAACGCAGTGTGTCCAGGCATCTCGAAATGAGTGGATCTTGAATTTGGCTCTCTTTTGTATTGTTTTTACTTTTTCTTGGAAGGAACAGTATGCGGGCCCTGGCCTTTGGTTCCTTCTTCCTTCCATAGAAAAAAAAAAAAAAAAGGTGGTTTGCTGGAGAATAAGATGGTTGACCAGAAAGCTGACCAAGCATCACAACAAGCCCTTGTAGGCATCTGCTCACATTCTGCATCCCTGTGACAGTGGGTTTCCCGGTGGCAAGGGCAGGAGCACCTCCGCCTGGCATCCCAGAAAGCTTGCCTATTCCAGACGACCCTGGTGCAGTCCTCTGACCACCAAGGAACCGTAACTGCACCTTGAGGACGTGCCAAGGACCTGAAAAAGGTTGACTCATGCAGCCCACCATGACCACAGAGGACATAAAGGCCACCACATGGTCATCCAAGGACCTTCTGGGCAAAACCCAGGCATTATCAAGGACTGTCTCAGAAAAGGACCAGGGCCTTCTTGTGAGGATCCAATGTAGATGGGGCAGGGCAGGGCAGGGCAAGGTGGAAAAAGGCCAGGGACATCCAGGATTACTGGTAGGTGATTGGACCCCAAGAACAAGCCAGTGCAAATGACCAAGCCACCAAAGATGGAGTCCCTCACACAAAGATTGAGGGTGGAAGGCAGGCCAGTGTGCAGGTCAGTATGGGTCTGTAAGCTCAATGGGGTAAGAAGGGAAAAATGAACACTATCCAGGAGAAACTGAAAGAGGTAGGATCCTGACCTATTGCCAGAACACTGCACCAGGAATGAATCCCAATGGGGATGTCTGGCATTAATGTCACTCAGAAGGAGGCAGGGTGAAGGGAGCTGATCTTGGTAGCCCCAGAGTTCCTCTAAGCCAGTGTCCTTGCAAAGGTTGTAGCAAATCACCATAGAGGTCCAACCTGTCATGGGGGTAAGGCGAACCACAGGAACTTCTAATATCCCTTAAGGAGACCAGGTCAAACGCAGAACCAAGCTAGACACACCCTCCTGGACTGCAACAGCTAAACCACCCCCAACAACCTGATCATCCTAGTAGATTGTAACACTGGAATGACAGACAAAGATATGGGGCTAGCCAAGTCTTACAGAGACCAGTGACATCCAGGGCAAAATCCACTACCATTTGTTTGTCGGAAGTGTTCTGAGGATGAAATCTGGCATTCCAGAGGAGGAATCTACAGAGAGGTGGAGGGGCCATCATTGGGAAGAGAGGAGGGAGAGGAGAGGAGCCACAGCAAGAGGCTGAATCAGATTTTGATGAAGGACTGTCCATTTTCATACATGGACAGGGCTGTTAACAGGAGATCCACAAAGAACTTATAGGATTGGGCACCTGAGGAGTTGGCATGTGGGGATGTTTTGGAGGCTGTCCACGGTACAGGCTTCTGTGGGGGAGCAAGGTAATCACCGGGGACAAAGCTTGTCACTGGAGAGCTGGGGGGGGATGGCGTGCAGCTCAGTCAGAGTGGGGGCAGGAATAATAATCAGCGATGTTGTAGAACTGGCTGGCAAACTTCCGGGTAGGTGTCAGGCTGGATTGAAGGCCCCGAGGGGTTACATGCAGCCTGAAAGGGAGCAGTCTGAGCTGGGTGGAAACAGTGACGTCAGAGCTTGGGAGATGGAGCAGGTTGGAGCAGCACTGCTGACCAGATGGTTGGGTGGGAGGACACAGCAACTGTGTGTTCCACCTCACTGGGTCCAGCTGCAGACTCACCACCAGAAACATCAGCAAGGTCATCCAGTGTTAAGAAAATGGTTGCTGACCACTGTTGTTAGGTAAGGCCCTCCTGGACTGGGTGGGATGTCCAAATGGGACCAGTAGGTGATGTGAGGGGGATAGAGGTGAGAGGGGTGCACTCAGAGGGGTTGGGGGCACACAAACAGGTATTGACGTCAGGCAGGAATGAAGGGTTGGTTCGGGCAGCATCATGGATGACATGTATGCTGTATGCCTACCAAAACAAAAGCAGCTGACCTGATAGTCAGGGGTGGCCATTTACTTAATCAGGTTTTCTGTGAGTCATTCATAATTTTGTGCCGTCCTACATCACAGAAATCATGAAATTTTGCAGATAGGCTGAACTTTGGATATCTGTCCTCATGAAAGTCGTGAAATTCTGCACATAGGATGAATTTTGGATATTTTGTGGTTATTGTGGATAAGGTGAAACACAAGAATTGAGTTCAGTATGCAGGTAATGTGATTCCTCTGTATATGGCATAAACTTTTGTAGGATATATGAAAGTACAATAATCCCTCAATAATCTGGACATTCCATATCCGGTTATATTTCACATATGGACGTTAGGCCTTGGCTGTATTAAGTCCGTATCCAGATTTATTTGTCCGTAACTGGACATAAAAGTTCAGGCTTTGGCAGCTAACTGGCCTACAAAGTCAAAAAGGTCTGTTGGATAGCACCATGTGCGTGTAATACTGTATACCATAACCCACAAGCAGAACAAACAAGGCTTTCCAGCTCCCTACTGAATGGTTGAAGTCCCCTGGCCACCCTGATCACTGGAAACATACCAGCAGCATGCCAGGAAAACAGACATACCGTAACCCACAAGCTGAGCGAGAATGGCTGTCTGGCTTACTACCGAATGGGTGAAATCCCTTGGCCACCCCAATCATCAGTAACATTCCGGCAGCACACGAGGAAGACAGAGCGCAACCCACAAGGTGGGTGAGAATGACTGTCCGACTTCCTACCGAATGGTCAAAATCCCCCAGCTGCCTGGATTAGTCGGAAACTCCCAGCCACTCACAGCCATCTGCCCTCTAACCGAATGGCCAAAGTTGCATCACCGTCCGGATTACTCGGCCACTTCTTAGGCCCATGATGTACAGGGACCCAGTGTTTCTGCCATGTTGCAACATTTGCCTGCGTGAGTGAAAAGGACCCTTGTACTTGTAGGTCAGTGTGCCACTTTTTGCTTGCATGCTCATAGCCAAGTGTGGGTAGAGACACGGCAATGCCGTACACTCCTCAGCAGTACCGCACTTCAGTTCCCGCCTTTGTCTCTTCGCATGTGATTGAGCTTGACTTAGGTTAAGCAATGGCTGCTTCCATTGTTGAGTTTGTAGTGGTGCCCTACCTTTTACAGGCCTTAATTCTTCTCTTTGGTGTTCTCGTGTGTGTGATGATGGCCCTATCACCACCTGAGAAAAGCAAGAGGAGAGTTTTGACTCTGGAGAAGAAGCATGAGGTATTGGGTAAGGTTGTCGTGGGCTAGCCAACTGCCGCATTTTGTATGAATATGACTTGGCCCGGTCAACCTTGTTTGATATCAAGAAATCACGGGACAGTCTGACTCATTATGGATAGGACTATGGTGATACCAATCACAGAGGCAACCGGAAGGTGATGTCCCAGCCCCGTCACGCCAGCATCAGCTAGTCGACTTTGGTTTGGTTCTGCCAGCAAAGGGGTGCTGGCATGCTTGTGCTTGGGACCGAGTTAAAGGCTGCATCCAAGAAGTTTGCATCCCTGCGCAACATGCACAACTTTAAGGTATCTGAGGCTTGGCTCTTCGAGTTCAAACTTTGACATGGACTTACTGGCTGTAATGCACATGGCGAGACTTTGGATGGGGCACTGGAGGATGTTGAGCCGTTTCGCTAGAAGGTGCAGCATCTGATCAAGAAGAAGGGCCTTGCTCTCGGTCAGGTGTACAGTGCTGACAAGACTGGCCTGTTATTCTGCTCCTTGTCCACCAACATCCTGGTGGAAGAAACAGAGAAAGCTGTGCTTGGTTGGAAGTTGTCTGAACAACGTGTCTTGGTGTTGTGCTGTGCCAGTGCTAAGTGGATACACTGCCTCAAACCCTTTATTGTTGTATGTGCTAAATAGCCACTTTGTCTCCCTGGGTTGATGGATAGCCTACCTGTTGTGTGGTACCATTCCGTGAAGGCCTGGTTTACTGCAAAGATCTTCAGAGACTGGTTCCACAGACACTTTATCAAGAAGGTTATCCATTACCAAATAGAGGAACTTGGTATCCCTCGTGGCCAGGTGAAGGCTGTCCCGATCCTTGACATTGCCCCTGTGTATCCGTCGGAGAAAGATTTGGTTGCTGATGATGGTCGTATTAGGTTCATGTTTCTACCACCTAATACAACTGCTCTCATTCAGCCAGTGGCCCAAAGTGTTATCATGGCAGCCAAGATCCTCTACTGTTGGAGGTTCCTCGATGAGGTGATGTTGGTGCTTGAGGAAGAGGAAGGAGTTGACAGAAGTGGGGAGCGGACCTTGGAGAATCTGCAGCGTTATAGCATCAGGTCTGTGGTGTTCAACTGGGCCAATGCTTGGAAGGAAGTCTCCATCAAAACCTTGAAAAGTGGTTGGTCTAGTCTCCTTCGGGGATGTGTGATTGATGCTGCTACTGTGAGCAGGGCAATAGGCAGGATGCAGGTGGGGAAGGCAGCAGGTGTGGACTGCTGAAATATAGAAAGCCTCTGGAGATATAGGAGTGAGGTTAGTCACGGACCTGATAATCAGTTATCGAGTGTATTGTCCAAGATTATTGGCTGAAGAGTGTAATTGTAAATGTGTACAAGGGGAAGGGTGATGCCTAGAAAGAGGAAATTGTAGAGGGAGATAATGAAGGTAATGGAGAGAGTTCTAGAAGGTATGATTAGAGAAAGAGTGAATATTGATGAAATGCAGTTTGGGTTTATTCCAGGCAAAGGGATCACTGATGCCATATTCATTGTTTGACAGCTTCAGGAAAAATACTGTATATAGGTAAGAAAAGGGAACTGTACTTGTTTTTGTTGATTTGGAGAAGGCCTTTGGCAAAATCCCTAGAGAGGTGGTGAAGTGGGCAGTGAGAAATCTTGGGATTAAGGAGTGGCTGGTTAGGGTGGTTATGGCCATGTATATGGGTGCTTGCACCCAGGTAAGGGTGAATGGAGATTTGAGTGATGAGTTTCTGTGAATGTTGGTGTGCACCAGGGGTCAGTTTTGAGCTCCTTGTTGTTTATTATGGTACTTAAAGCCGTCTCACGTGATTTCAGAAATGGACTCCCATGGGAGATGTTGTATGCTGATAATTTGGTGTTGATTGCAGAGAGTGAGAGGGAGGCAAAGAAAAGATTTAGGAAGTGGAGAGATGGTATGGGGCACAATGGCGTAAGAGTAAATGCAGATAAAACAGAAGTGATGGTATCTGGGGCTGGTGGCAGTACTGTCAAAGAAGAGGGAGAGTGGCCATGTGTGATTTGCCACAAGGATGTGGGAAGTAATTCCATCTTGTGCAGTGTCTCTGATAAGCGGGTACATAAGAGATGTAGTGGTATTAGAGGTACGCTGCAAGATAATGTTGCCTTTCCTGACATTGAGAGGTCTTTCCTTCCATGCTAAGGGATCTTTGTATGCAACATGTGTTAGGAGTATAGTGCTGTATGGTAGTGAGACCTGGGCAGTAAAGGAAGAGGATATTCACAGGCTCAAATGTACACTCTCACCAAAAAGTTTTCGAAGCTGGGGCCACGATATGTGTGGAAATGAACGGAACATAGTTATTCATCCCGGAATGGTTGGTATGTCTGATTCTGATGATGCACTTGCAAGCCATTAGAGTGATGTCTACTGCACATCGATGTATCAGTCACGTCTGATGAAGTAAATTGTGTCGCAATATACTCCTGATACCGGAAGATGTATTTCTTTGGCTTAGTTTACTACTGATACTCCTAGTATTACTATAAATCAAAGAAAATGTAGGGTGTTAGAAATGAATGAGCAACCACAGAGAGGTGAGGTGCCATACGTGGATATCAGGCCTCCATGAAGCGACCGCCTTATGAAATATTTCAAGGCAATCCTGGGCATTGCATCCAAGTAGATGAGCTGCTTAAAGGGACCACAACACGCCACACCTGTATCATTAGTCTTTTCTGTAAGTCGACGTCCTAATATATTTTAATAATTGCAATACATAAATAACCGCTTCGGCTAACGTCAGACTATTTTATTCAGCTGAAGGAAAAGAACGTGTTGAGGTAGTATTCCTGTCAAATACAACCAACTACTTACGCTACAGTGGAATAATCTGAGTGTTTATTACTGCGACACTTGAACACTTCATTATAATGGCTATAAATAATGATTGTTGAGCATTACAGATGAAACATTGTTATGATTACACAACTGGCATGGGATATGAACCACTGGCAACTCTTCCATCCACCTAGAGAATGGTTAATCAGAGCTACCACCTGCTACACATATTGAGAACCGTTTCTAATCTCTTCGTTTCTATTTCTCAAAATGCATGGTGCTTACGGGCTTCAAGAACTTTTTGATGTGTACAAAAATGACAGTGATTAGGTAGATGTGCAGTGCTTTCCTGAGCGCGAGGCGTGGGAACGCTAGGTTTACAATGGAAGAATTGAGGGGTTGGTTGGGGCTAGAGTGTATTGGTGTTGTGATGAGGAGAGATAGATTGAGTTGGTTTGGGCATGTGGAGAGGATGGGGGATGACAATTGAATGCAGAAAGTGAGATGCGTTAATGTTTGGAGTAGGGTTGCGAGAGGTAGACCGAAAATGACATGGGACGAGATCATTGAGTGTGACCTCATGGATAAGGGACTGAATAGGGAAGCTGCCAGAGATCGAGCAGTATGGAGAGCCACCACTGGGTGACTAAGTCTGACATATGCATGCATGCTGGAGCCTTCAAAAATGAAACAAGAAACAGGCCCTACCCACCCTCACAGTCCTAGGCCTAGGCATGGAATCTGGTACCTATAGCCCACCAGCCACGACCAGTGGCCGTGGCAGTGGCCTCAGGGCACCCTGCCAGGACAGCTGCAGGGACACCCTTCAAGCTCGCCTTGACACTGTAACTGCCGCACCATTATACACTCATTGGTAGGGCAGCCTCCTGGGGTGCTGCTTCCAGGATCGGGCCCCTCTCTATTGGGAGCAAGTAGCAGCATGGGAACTGCAATGCCCTGTACCCTCTAGCACAGGTTGAACCCCATCCTACCCTGGCATCAAGATCTATGCTGGCGGAGCCCTCGTCACGCCTTCCTACAATAGGTCTGCCACTAGGTAGCTAGGGCAAAGTTTTCTGGCTGCATGCCCTTGCTGTCATCAACCCCTGTGATTTAGTAGGATATGTTGTGTGATATGCAAAGTGCTTGTAGAAGGGTGCATGAGATAGTTAGTGGAAAGTGTTTGGAAGAGTAAGCTGGTCTACTCACCATATACCGTAAGTGTCACATTGAAAAGGTCATCAAAGGGGGATGGTCCAGTAGCTAGTGAAACGGGAGCATCAGCTCTCCCTATCATTAGCATTCCCATTCCCCTTGAGAGTACCACCGAGATTGGCTGGTGCTACATCCTACTCCCTACAGAATACACCTGGGTTGTATAAACATGTGAATGCAGAAAGATGGAGTACAGTAGTACCAGTATGGAGAG
>JAGKTI010001663.1:46180-60748 GCA_018397915.1 Birgus latro
ATATATATATATATATATATATATATATATACAGTAGGCGCGGAAAGTGTTGACGCCATCTTAAAAAAAGAAAACATTCTTGTGGTTAGCAAGGAGAAACAAATAAATTAACACTCACCATTGAATTTAGTATTTACTGGCATTCCCCTTCACCTTTATTATCTTCTTAAGGCGTCTGGGGAGACTGATGGCGTAGTTTTGCAGAACAGACGGACTAAAACTGCTCCATAGCTGCAGCCTCAAGTTTAGGCAAAGATGATGTGTCCATACTACGCAGCTGCCGCTTCATGTGCGCCCATAAATTCTCAATGGGATTGATATCTGGGCTGTTTCCGGGCCAATCTCGAATAAAGGGAACCTCACAGTCTGTTAGCCACTGTTTCACTGACTTTGCAACATGTGCAGGGGCAGAATCTTGCATAAATACTCTTGCCTTGGTTTTATCAAAAGAGTCACTTAAAACATCACATAAGAGCTCCAAATAATTGTTCTGGTTCACTTTTTCATTTGCAGGTAGAATTACCAACCTACCAACACCATAATATGTAAAGCAGCCCCAAGCCATGAGTGAGGCTGGGTATTTAACAAACTTGGAAGTGTACTTAGGATCCAGGGGGTCACTGCCTGGTTTGCGGTACACTCGTGATGAAGGGGTACCAGTGACAGTAAATGTTGACTCATCACTCCAAAGCACAGTTTTCCATTGCTCCTCACTCCAGGCAAGATATTTCTTACAAAAATTTACTCTCTTTTTCTTCTGAAGTGCAGTTAGCAGTGGTTTTTTACGAGCACAAAAACTCCTGTAGCCCAGATCGTCATGCAACAGCTGCTGCACACTTCTGACAGACACATCTGCCAGCAACTGTGGGTTCTTTTCTTTTAAATCCCGTGCTGTTAGCCTTGGATCCTTGCTAACTTGCCTTGAGATCAGCTGACGGGTCCTGAAGGTTGTCTTACGAGGTCTCCCAGGCTTGGGAAGTGGAGTGGGAGGAATGGCCTCCCCACTGTCCTTGAACCGCTTCACCAGTCTCTGCACTGTCCTCAGTCTAACACCATCTGATTTGCAATAAATGGGAGTTTGTGGCCAGCTTTGTATAAAGTAATCACTTCCACACGTTTGTCCTTGCTTGTGGTTACTTTAGGCATGATGAGAATGTGGTAGGTAACCAAATAACTGTGTTATTTGAGTCAAAACATGCCCTCGTGGTGCATCACACACAGAGACAATCCTCCTCCTGTGGCTGCCCAAACATTACTGAGCCTGCTCCTGTGGTGCCAGACCTATCAAGCAGGGTTGCCAGCTCCCGTTGAAAAAGCGTCAGCTCATTTCGCATCACAGGGGAGGGTAGTATTGACCCTACTTCACTTAACACGAAAAAGAATGACGTCGGCAAAAAAACGTCAATACTTTCCGCGCCTACTGTAGGTGCTGGTACTGTACTTTAGTTTATTTTATGAGCACAGTTTGGCTTTGATTTTGTACTTGAAAACTTTACCTGTTGAGCGGCAAAGAGTACCAGTTTGTGGTATTTTCACAACTGTAATAATATTGTTTAGAAGCGAGATTTGCTTGTTGGGTGGTCGAGAAGCTTCTCGACGTTTACTATAGGTTCCGGTACGAGTCAAGTTGCCAGCTTTCATGCTGTTTGTGAGCATAGTTGTTTCATGAATTATACATTCATTTTTGTGCTCTTTTTCTCAGTAATGTTTTATTTGTGATTGTTAAATTAGTTAATTCAATTTAAGTTTGTATTCTAAATAATTTACAGTGTTATGTAATGTAAGGAAACTCTGGCATGTTTTGATGTCTCCTAGGTTTTTTTTTTTTTTTGTGTCCGACTCTGGGCATAGGCTTCACAGCCTGCTATCAAGGCCCAGCAGCCCTCCTACATACCAACACCTCTACATATCACCACTTCGGCACTAACACCCACTCTCCATATTGAATACATGCTAGGGCTGTCTCATACAGGACTGGTGTATTGGTATTAGCGGGGGTATTTTTACGACATGTCGGCAGTTCTTCTGGTAGATCAGTGAACCCTGA
Source organism: Birgus latro (assembly GCA_018397915.1). Lineage (NCBI taxonomy): Eukaryota > Metazoa > Arthropoda > Malacostraca > Decapoda > Coenobitidae > Birgus > Birgus latro. Next base: position 48,228 of record JAGKTI010001663.1, read on the forward strand.
TTTAATGAAATTCGAATCCTTAAACTGTTCCCTACCCCAGCGAGGATTCAAACCTGGGTCCGTCGGGACTGCAAGCCTTCTCTCTACTGATCGAGCCACCACCTCCCTCGAAGTTGGTAACTGTTAGCTGTTTCCTCGTTGAGTTTGTGCTAGAAGTTTCTCGAGTAATGCAAGCTTATATAAGGATGGGGATGAGACTAGTTCAGGTTCAGTCAGTTTTCAGTTCAGTTTGAATGTAGTGCAGTGTCAGTGTAGTTTGTATATTTTTGGTACTTGTGAAAACAGTGAAGTGTTGTTGGCAAATAGTGAAAAATTATTGAAGTTTGTATATCATCAGAACTTGTAAAAATACTGATGTGTTGTTGGCAAACAGTGAAGTGTTATTGCAGTTAGTAAAGCTTTTATAGCTCTAGTGCTTGTGAGAACAGTGAAGTTGGAAACAGTGAAGTGTTATTGCAGTTAATAAAGTTTGTATAGCTCCTGTGCTTGTGAGAACAGTGAAGTGAGGTTGGAAAGCATTAAGTTTAATTAGTTGGTAAATAAAGACAGTGAACTTAAGAAGCCAGTGTTTAGTTATGACGCCTGAGCTGATCCTGTGTACTGTACAAGTAAATGCTGACCATAGGAAGAACAGCTCATTGGGCAACGTCCTTCCTGTAGTGTACTACTGCTGTTGGAGCCTGTGGCTGTGTGGGGTGGGGACGTAACAGTATAACTGTTTGGCGTATGTCCTGTAGCAGATTGTTTGAAAGGAGTTCATATGAGGATTTGTGTCATGAGAAAGCCAAGGATGAGATGGAGGGATGGAGTGGAGAGGTATATGAGAGAGGGGTGTGTGAGCTGGGAGCAGGGCAGTGAAATGGCAGGGGACAGAGCAACATGGAGGCGATTTGTTTGTGGCCACCCCTTACGGGATTGAAGTGTCTGGCAATAGATACAGAAGATAGATAGAGAAACTTGTACAGTATTATGAATATTTTTGTCCTGAAAAAATATTTAAAGCTATGATACCTCATCAATTCCTTGCATCTCTGATCATGTGCAGAACTTTTACATTACAGTACAGTACAGTGCACTCCTGTTGTTCCCAAACTTATGAAATTTAGAGTTACAGGCTTTCTGTATTATTATTTTTCTGATTATTATTATTATTTTTTTTAAGCAGTGTTACTTTAGTAATGTCTTGCATCTCTGATCTTGTGCAAAACTTGTACAGTATTGCATTACCATTGTTCCTTTGTTTATGATCTTTAATGTTACTGTCTAGATATGGTGGGCAATGGCAACCACCATCCATTCACTTGATGTAGTGCTGCCTACTTCATCTGTAGGTGACTCTGCACTGAATGAGAAACCTAATGGTTTCTTGAAACCCAAGAAGCCATTTACAACAGTGGGTGGTAACTGTATGACCCAGTAACAGAATAACAGGATGATTTGAAGCTGCCGTGGTGCCCCTGTTAGTTGGGTGGAGAGACAAATGCAGCATCCATCTTGGAATCAAACCTCCACACTTCCCAGTGCACTTCACTGTGGTGAGGTGATGTCCTCCACAAGATTTAATACACAAAACTGCCCTGCAGGGGCAGTTACTTGCCTGTGGTTAATGGGTCTGCTCAACCATACAGACAAGGCTTAACAACAAAGTGTGATAAGTTTTGAAAATACAGACTTTTTTTGGAAAGCAGTTATTGATTTATTTGATCAATGATATCTACAAAATTTTGTATACAAGTACAGTACTAAAGAATTAATGACAGTGATGTTAGGATTCAGTTACTCTACTTGAAGGTTTATGGACAACAGTGGTATTTCAGGTTGATCCTGTTTTAACCAGTGATCTGTTCACATTTTGCCTTGGGTGTTACTGAATATTGACGCAGACTTTATGAGCTATGAATAAACTCTCAGAACTAGAGTATGTTAGTAAAGGAGCAACTGTGTTGTGATTATTACTGCTATGGATCATTAACCTGTTGGTGATATCAGACCAGTGTAAATCTTCCTTCAATAACATTGTCAGTTGGGAGGCAAAGTGAAAATGTAGTTAAGATTTCAGATGTCATTACAGTAAATGGAAAGTGTTTTCAACCATGGAACATAACAGGCCATTCCAAAGCTTGTTAAATAATTTCTTGGTAATGAATATGATGGTGATGATGATGAAAATAATAATAATAATAATGATAATAATAATGATGATAATAATAATACTACTACCAATAATAATAAATAAATAAATAAACAATACTGTAATGAGTCACAGGCTTCCACTAGGAAAATTGTTGAACATGCGAAAGTGAGCAGACTTGCGAAGTTTTTATTTTAATGAGAAGAAGACTTGTGTCATTCCACGTACCTGATATTGATGTATGCTTTGGACTGATCTTGTTTATTTCAGACTGTGGATGCCATCAGTTTAGGGACTTTGGACCCTTATGCCAAAGCCTAGCACACATTTGACTCAATTTTTGAGCTCAGTTTGGCTCTTTTTAGCTATAAATTAATGAAAACAGTGTACTGAGAACAGCCACTTATGTAACACCCATTTCTCTGTCATAAGCACTCCAGTGATGTGTGTAGATTTACTTTAGCTTTGTTAATGTTTGAGCTATTCCACTTCTGTTGCTCAATTTGGTACTTTTTGGCCTTTTCTTCAGCAATATCATGGCAGATTTTGAGAAAAGCCACTTAAGTAACAAATGTTACTTTTCCATAAGCTAGCCAATGATGAACAGTACATAGGTCTGCTGTAGTTTTAATTGTTTCTGAGATGACTTAGTTTTGATTCTTAGTTTGGCTTCTTTGGTGCTTTTTTCCTATTATGATGACAAATTTTGGAAAATCACTGAAGTAACACCAATTGATTTTTTTTAATGCTTTCCAATGATGTGCTTAGATCCCCTAGTTTGATCAGTCATATTGTTTCATTTTGTTTAATTTATGAAGGCTCCAGTATGCCTGCGTATGTCGGCCTTGCTCGACTGTGGAGTCTCTCCACACCGATGTCTGGCAACCTCCCTGTTCAATCTCTTATCCCTGATGTTACAGTCTGTGACCTTGTCCCCCTTTTGTTTTCTGCCTCTCGTATCACAGCACTCACCCTCTCCACCCAGTTGTCATCTTCCAGCCTCTCCACATGGCCAAACTATCTCAGTCTACTTCTCATCACAACACTAGTATATGCAAGTCCCATCCTTTCTGTCAACTCTTCATTTGCAATCCTGGCCTCACATTCAGAGATGCGCTACACATCCATCAGATCATTATCATCTCTGTACATTTGAATCCATGAATATCCCATTCCTTTTTTGCCTAGGTCCCACTACCATACAGCATCACATTCCAAACACATGTTGCATGCAAGGATCCCTTATCCTGGAGGGAGAGCCCACTCATTGTCAGAAGAGGCAACAGCTCTCTGAACTTCTTTCAACAACACATTACTCCAGGCCCACCTCCAGCACATAACATGTCCCCCAAATAATAGAACTCCTTCACACAGTCATTAGACTTTCCAGCAAGATCAATCCTTTCCCTTCTTTCAATCTCTGTATGCTCTCCCCTACACACCACACATATGAAATCAGCATTATTTTACAACCTGCCTCTTAATACCACTACATCCTTATGCACCTGCTTATCACAAGCACTGCACAAGATCGAGTTACATCCCACATTGTTGTGGCAAAGTGCACATGGTCTCTCTCCCTCTGCTTTGACAATACAACCATCAGCTGTAGACATCATGACTTTCGTTTTACCATGTTTGCTTTCAAACCCTTGTACAATACTCCTTTCCATCTCTTCACTTCTTAAATATTTCCTCTGCCTCCCCTCATTCTCTGTGATCAGCACCAAGTCATCAGTGTACAATATCTCCCATGGGACTCCAGTTCTGAAGTCACATGAGAGAATTTCAAGCACCATGGTAAACAATTTGGGGCTTTAAGTCTGATTCACACCAACATTCATGGAAAACTCATCACTAAAACCTCCAGTCACTCTCATGTGGGTGCCAGCACACTCATATATTACCATAACCACTCTAAGCAGCCACTCTTCAGTCCCAGGTTTTCTCACTGCTCACTTCACCACCTCCCAAGGAACTCTGTCGAAGACCTTCTTCAAATAAACAAAAACAAAGTACATCCCCTTCTTCATTCCTATGTATTTTTTCTGAAACTGTTGCTGAAATAAAGTTTTAGTGCTGTTTAATGCTTATTTGGTGCATTTGGGCATTTTTCAGCATTATTCATCATCATCATCTTCGTTTTTTGTCCTTCTGTTCCCATATTCAAGCTGGGGTTGGACATTCATGCTATTGTTGCAGATTTTGAGAAGCCACATAAGTTTTACCTCATACATTTTCATAACCTTTTCAGTGATGTGCATAGATCTGTTGTAGTTTTATTAGTCTCAAAAAACACAGTTTTGGTGCAGTATAGAACCTTTTTTTTTTTTTTTTTACTTTGTGCAGCAATATGGTGGTGCATTTTTTAGAAAAGATGCTTGCCTTATATATTACATTTTAACGTATTTCCAACATTGTTTTGTATGTAGATCCACTGTTGCATTAATAGTTACCAAACTAACACAGCTTTGATGCTGTGCACAGTATAGACATCCTCATACTAATACATGTATTACAGTGTCCTTGCTTGCTGAGCTTACTTGGACAGTAATAACAATCATTAATTTTTTTCCCCTCAAAAATGTCAGTAGAGTACTTCTAAAGTAATAACTAGCTCTCATAACACTGATGTAATAACATGGCTGTTAATTCATTAGTAGTACCCTCAACATGATCATAGTTTTCAGGAAAAGGGATTTTTTTAAATTTTAATTCATTATTTTTTTTGTACTCCATAGTAGTAGATTACTGTATACATATGGATAGCTTGCTGAATAATCTGGATGCTCTATGCAAAATTAATATGAAGCAAAATGAGTAAACTAATGTCTCAGGCTGTGCAAGTAGTAAAACTGTTATTTTCCTCATTAGGGCAAAAATATCACCACTCGCGAAATGTTTGAGTCTGGCAACTTTGACGAAGATGGGAAGCCAAAACGTAAGGAACAGATCAAGATTGATGGTTGTCCTGCAGCAAAGAACTTGAGGGATCGGTTTGAAAAGGGCATGTCAGTGAATGAAGAGGATGAAGAAATTGAAGAGAGGAGGGAAGTTGATTCAGTGTTCAGACAGGCAGGTAAGGTTACAGACAGACCTCTTATTTCCATATTCACCTAATTATCATGAGAGTGACCTAGAAAATAGAAATCAAAGGTGGTTAAGTAACAGGAATGTTGAATGCTGTACTTTATTTCATATAATTCAGGGAAGAAATTCACATGATGGGCATATGATGGCTTAACTTCCATAATGGCCATCATGCTTTCTGAAGATCCTTTGCTGTTTATCACTAAGCTTGCCAACCACTAATTTTTTAGAGTAGATCAATGAGTTTCCTATAGGAGCTCAGTCAGTTCCTTACCAGAATTAACTTGGATCTAGGCAGAATCATCTCAATAATGGAGCTCTTTAAATTCATCTGTTAAGCCAGGTTCTGTTAAAAGTGAATTAATTTTGATCCATTCATCATCCAGTCCAGTATTATTTTATCAGGACAGTAGGAGTTTGGGGCAAGACAACTCAAACCCTATTTTAAAGACAAGAGAGCCAGTTGCTCTCCCATTTGACAATATGTGAGCAATAAACCTTAACCACCTCTCGGTAATAGACCCTATGGGTCACATTAGGCTGGAAAGCCTTGTCACTAGACTGCCAAACATTTTAAAAAATACAGCATATTAAGCATTTTAGTATCATTCATCATTCATCCATTCATCCTCCAATCCTACGTTGCCCCATGAGGAGCATTGGAGCCCGGGGCTAGGCAAGTTGGTTCTGACATTTAAGATGAGAGTGACCAGCCTCACTCATATCCCTGAGTGGCATTATATGAGCAATTCACCCCAACCACCCTTTGGATATAAATCTTCACCTGCTTAGTCTGATTGGAGTGCCATAATTACCCACTAAACCACCAGGTGCCATAATTTGGTTATAACTATGGTTACCACCCAGCATAGTAAATGGTTTCCTGGTGTACAGGAAACCTCAAAATATTATAATACAAGTATTGTATGTAATAAACTTTTACTATGTGGAATTCTATTAGCTTTGAAAAACAAATGTTCTTTTATGTATTTTAATTTCATGTGGAGGAAAGAGATCTGTTATTAAATATATTAGCTGCACAGTGATGATAAAGGTCAGTTGAAAATGCAGCAGAGATAATTTTTTTCCCCTACACTCTGGCAAAGAAGTGGAGCCACTTGGGGTTGGAACATGTATGCTTGCTGAATGGCCATGTGTTGCTTGATTGTCAGTGAAAGCAGGTTACCTATATTCCATCCATCATCCAATTCAGTATTGCCTTATCAGGAGCAAATGGGTCCAGGGTTAGACTGCTTAGTCCCTGTGTTGAAAGTGAGAGTGACCAGTTGCTTGGCCTAGAGTGGCTAATTGTAAGCAACAAGCACCAACTGTCCCCCAGAAATTTACCATTATAGACCACATCTAGTAATTAGACCACCAGGCATATAAGAAACTGTATGAGGACAATGCAGTGTTTTAGTACACAGCACAAAGACCACTCCAGATCCCCCTGCTTGCATCAGAGAAATGCCTCATGAAGGAGAAAGTACCATACCTAAGGCCCAGATGTAAGAACAAGACTTGAGCCAGACATGGAAGTTGGACGGTCCCAGGTCCAGACTCTACTCAAGGTAGTATCAGGCAGCTTGACTCGACCATACAAAGAATCAGGTCTTGGATCTGACTTCACAGAGTCAGGCTCGAGTTACAGACTTTGGGCAAACCTTCAGTTATTGTACAGTAATCCCTCTACTATTCGACGTAATAGAGCCAAGGGCATGTCTGGACAGTGGTCTTGTCCGAATACTGGGCCTGAAGCTCCGGCACTGGTCATTCATGACCCTAACCTAACCTAAATCAGAAAAGTACCTTCCTACCTCCCTACCGGACATGTATAGCACTTATTTAGGTCCCTTTTCACATAAATAATGCACACAAAGCATGAATTAATTGAATTTTAACCAAAAAATGATGATTTAGAGGTGGGTAAGGCATAGGTATGGTCAGAGCTTGCCAGCATAGTATAAGTAAGTATCGGACATGGAAATCATCTTTTCTCACATTTTATGCACTGAATTATTGGATACAAAGCATCAAATACAGTAAATGATGTGAATTGTTACCAGAAAAATGGTTAGGTTAGGTTAGGTTAGGTTAGGTTAGGTTAGGTTAGGTTATGACCAGACATGAAATTCACTGGCATTCACCATTTTCATAGCTGGTGCACTTAAAAACCATGCATGAAAAAATTAAATTGAAAGCAGGAAATTATGATTAACATTTAGGCAAATTTTTTAACACATTTACAGCATGCTGAAAACAGGTTAGACATGAAAATCATTATGGAAATCATCTAGCACAATAATCAAAGGCATTCACCTTTTTCATAGCTGGTGCACTTAAAACCATGCATGAAAAAATTAAATTAAAAGCAGGAAATTATGATTAACAGAATGGTTAGGTTAGGTTAGGTCATGACCGGACATGAAATTTACTGGCATTCACCTTTTTCATAGCTGGTGCACTTAAAAACCATGCATGAAAAAATTAAATTGAAAGCAGGAAATTATGATTAACATTTAGGGAAATTTTTTAACAAATTTACAGCATGCTGAAGACATGTTAGACATGAAAATCTTTATGGTAATCATAGGTTAGGTTAGGTTAGGTTATGACCGGACATTAAATTCACTGGCATTCACCTTTTTCATAGCTGGTGCACTTAAAAACCATGCATGAAAAAATTAAATTGCAAGCTAGAAATTATGATTAACATTTAGGGAATTTTTTTAACACATTTACAGCATGCTGGAAACAGGTTAGACATGAAAATCTTTATGGTAATCATAGGTTAGGTTAGGTTAGGTTAGGTTATGACCGGACATGAAATTCACTGGCATTCACCTTTTTCATAGCTGGTGCACTTAAAAACAATGTATGAAAAAATTAAATTTCAAGCAGGAAATTATAATTAACATTTAGGGAAATTTTTTAACACATTTACAGCATGCTGAAAACAAGTTAGACATGAAAATCTTTTTGGTAATCATAGGTTAGGTTAGGTTAGGTTAGGTTATGACCAGACATGAAATTCACTGGCATTCACCTTTTTCATAGCTGGTGCACTTAAAAACCATGCATGAAAAAATTAAATTGAGAGCAGGAAATTATGATTAACATTTAGGGGAATTTTTTTAACACATTTACAGCATGCTGAAAACAGGTTAGACATGAAAATCTTTATGGTAATCATAGGTTAGGTTAGGTTAGGTTATGACTGGACATGAAATTCACTGGCATTCACCTTTTTCATAGCTGGTGCACTTAAAATCCATGCATGAAAAAATTAAATTGCAAGCAGGAAATTATGATTAACATTTAGGGAAATTTTTAAACACATTTACAGCATGCTGAAAACAGGTTAGACATGAAAATCATTATGGAAATCATCTTGCACACAGTTTATGCATGAGATTAATGATATGGAAAGAACAAAACAAGGAATTTTGATGAAGTTAGGGTACTTACGAAATAGAAGCCGCCGTCCTGATGTAATAACCAGCTCTGTCATCTCAGACTCTGACAGGAAGACCTTGCACCTGACACACCTTTGCAATTGACAATCACCAGCACTTCTCACCAACACTTTCCACAACATTTTTTTTGCATAACTGGGATCACATCACTTCACTGCACTGTACATAACAGTAAATTCCCGTGTGGTCTAGTGACGAGTCCTGGAGAATTTAGTTGCTGTCACAGTCCGAGATGAGCTGATGGAGGCGGCGTAGGGGCCTCTTGGTGGGACGTGGTGATACGCTATCCACTGCAGAGGACTCCGAAGATAGACGCAAACTAACATCCAGTGGTGACTCCGCCGTACCTGATGTGCTGGGCTGTGGCTCGGAGCTAGAAGGCCTGTCTTGGTGAGATGATGGTGTGGAGCGAGGGTTGACGACGGCAGGGTTGACTGGCCTGAAAAAGCTGTCAATGGTCGATTGACGCAAGGAACGACGATTTTGATGATTAATGATGCGCTGCCTGAAAGCTCGCACTTCACCCACAAAACCCAAAGGCCCCATCTCCCTGTCGCAGTCCGTTTGTTCTAGGTAGTCAAGGACGAACTCCACATATTCCCGGAGTGTGCTCAGCCTGGGGATGGTTGGGGTAGTTGCAAGCCGTGAGGAGTCCTCTTCATCGTCGCGTCCTCGTCGGAATCTACCTGCTGGGTACTCGGACCGGCAACAGTAGATGCAATCTCGGTATCAGACAGGATTGCCCTCGTCGTCATCCAACCACTCGCGCACTTCGTCGACATCCACATTGTCTCCACCCGCACGAAGCCTTGCATGGAAGTCATCCACGTCAAAACCTACAAAATCGTGCACAACGTCACTTCCATGAAGCAGCCGAGACCAACCATTTTCTAAAGTCTTGACAGAGACTTCTTTCCATGCACTGGCGCAGTTGTAGATGGCAGACTTGAGGTTGTATCGGCGAAGGTTTTCGAGAGTTTTTTGTCCTCACATCTCATCCTTCCCTGCGATAGTCCTCCTCCTCGTACACAACCATCACCTCGTCCAAAAACTTCCTCCGGTATAGCCTCTTCGTTGCCACAATCACTCCCTGGTCCATTGGTTGGATGAGAGCAGTTGTATTAGGTGGAAAAACAGACACCTTATCCGACCATTCTCAGCAACCAAGTCCTTCTCAGACGGATGCGCAGGTGCATTGTCTAGAATCAGGAGGGCCTTTACCTGGTCTCGTCGGATTTTCAGTGTCTCCGTCTGATAATGAATGACCTCCTTTACAAAGTGTTGGTGGAACCAATTTCTGAAGATCTTGGTTGTGAACCAAACCTTCAGAGAATGATACCACATGACAGGAAGGGCATCCATTAACCCACGAAGGCACCTAGGCTGCTTTGCACGGCCTGCAATAATGGGCTTGAGCCGGAGCATGCCGTTAGCATTTGTACAGCACAAAGCAGACACCCGTTGCTTGGAGAGCTTGGGGCCAGGCACACGCTTCTCCGTCTCCTCTGCAAGAGTGTTTGTGGGTATTGAATGGTAAAATAGGCCAGTTTCGTTAGCGTTGTAGACTTGACCGAGAGTGAGGCCCTCCCTATCAATCAAGCCATTCACCTTCTGCCAAAACTGTTCTATTCCTTCGTCGTTAGCGTCCAGAGCTTAGTCATGGGCCTTACGGTTGGTAAGTCCGTGTTGTATCTTGAACACGAAGAGCCAACCTTCAGATGCCTTGAAGTCTGGGGTGTCGTGTAGCCTTGCGAACTTCTCAGCAGCAGCTTTCAGCTCCGTTCCACGTACCAACACACCAGCAGCGCGTTGTTGTTGATACCAAATCAGCGTGGACCGGTCGATGTCTGCATACTTAGGAGTAAACATCACCTTCCTCTCCACATTTTGTTTGGTCTTCGAAGCGAAATCAGCCGTGTACTGCTGTAGTTTGTCTCGGGACTTCTTGATATCAAACAAGGTGGAATGAGGGAGGTTGAATTTACGACGAATCCGTGATGTCGGCCACCCGGCGTCCACCTTCTCCAATACCTCCTTCTTCTTCTCCAGAGTCAGAACCACTTTCTTCCTCTTCTCAGGAGGCGGGGCCATCATCACACACATGATGAAGAAGGTAAAGAGCAGCATCAGGCCCTGCAGGAGGTAGGGTATCACCACAAAACCAATCACTTCGGCTGCCATTGTTGAAGCGTGTTTACGAGCCAGAAGCGGAGCAGGAAATGGGATGGACGGACAGGCGCCACACGCGAAAACACAGCCTATTGGCGCGCGGGAAATTCAAACTGACACGGTCCAAAAAAATCAGATATTTTTCCGGATTTTTTCGAATTTTGGGGCATTTTGGGGGGCGGACAGCCCATGAGGTCCGAATAGTGAGGGATCCGAATAATGGGCGTTCGAATAGTAGAGTGATTACTGTACTTTCAAATCAGCCAGCCACAGTGCTGACATTTGAATATAGTTTTCGTTTTCGTAGGCTCCAACATGCTTGCATGCGTCGGCCTCGGTCACCTAATGGCAGCTATCCACACTGCTCGATCCCTGGCAGCCTCCCTGTTCAGTCCTTTAACCCTTAAGCCACACTTAATGACCTCGTCCCATGTCTTTCTCGGTCTACCCCTCCCAACCCCTCCCCCAATATTAACACCTCTCACCCTCTGTACCCAATTATCATCCCCCATCCTCTCCACATGTCCAAACCACCTCAGCCTACCTCTCCTCATCACAACACCAATACACTCCAGTCCCATCCTACCTCTCAACTCTTCCATCGTAAACCCAGCCCCCCCAGGCCTTGCACGCAGGGACGCACTGCACATCCACCTAATCATTGTCATTTCTGTATGTTTAAACCAGCGAATATCCGCTTCCTTTACTGCCCAGGTCTCACTACCAAACAGCATCACATTCCTAACACATGCTGCATACAAAGACCCCTTAGCACGTAAGGAGAGTCCTCTCAATGTCAGGAGAGGCAACAGCTCCCTGAACTTCTTCCAACCACTTCTCACCCTAGCAACCGAGCTAACTCCAGCCCCACCTCCGGCACATAACATGTCTCCCAAATAACGAAACTCCTCCACACACTCAAGAGACTCACCTGCAAGTTCAACCCTCTCACGCCTAACAATCTCCTCCTGCTCTCCCTGACACGCCGCGCACATGAAATCAGCATCATCTCGCAGTCTACCTCTAATACCACTACATCTCTTGTGCACCCATTTATCACAAACACTACACATGATGGAATTACTTCCCACAAGCTGCACATGGCCGCTCTCCCTCTCCTCTGATTGTACTGCCACCAACCCTAGATATCATCACTTTTGTTTTATCTGCATTTACCCTTAAGCCCTTGTACCCCATACCATCTCTCCACTTCTTAAATCTTTCCTCCGCCTCCTTTTCATTCTCTGCAATCAACACCAAATCATCAGCATACAACATCTCCCATGGGAGTCCATCTCTGAAGTCATGTGAGAGGGCTTCAAGCACCATGATAAACAACAAGGGACTCAAAACTGACCCCTGATGCACACCAACATTCACGGAAAACTCATCACTGAAAGCTCCATTCACTCTTACTTGGGTGCGAGCACCCATGTACATGGCCATAACCACCCTAACCAGCCATTTTTCCAACCCTAGCTTTCTCATTGCCCACTTCACCACCTCTCTTGGGACTCTGACAAAGGCCTTTTCCAAATCAACAAAAACAAAATACAATTCCGTTTTCTTTCCAATATATTTTTCCTGAAGCTGTCGAACAATGAATATGGCATCAGTGGTCCCCCTGCCTGGCATAAACCCAAACTGCATCTCAT
>JAGKTI010001663.1:65678-79811 GCA_018397915.1 Birgus latro
CTCCTCACTACATATAACTCTCTCGTCCGTCTCTCAGCTTCTTCGTTGCCCCTGTTTCTCATCCACTCATTATATGCTTTCTTCTTTTGTGCGACAGCCTCTCTCACCTCTTCGGTCCACCATGCTGTTCCCTGAACCCCCTTTCGTCTCCTCTTCACCCCACACACCACCTCACATGCTGCACAGATTTCTTCTGTCAATACCTTGCACACACCCTCCACGTCCCCCATCTGCTCCAATCTTTATTTACCCAATCGTTCCTCCACTTCCCTTCTGTATTCGGCCTTTATTCCATCCTCTTGTAACTTTTCTACCCTCCTTGTAACAAATACTTCCTCCTGTCTTTCCCTTCTTCTCTTCCTCCATCTTGTTTGGATTCTGATTCTGGCCACCACCAAGTGGTGGTCAGAAAGTCCACTCCCCCAGCCTCTATATACTCTTGCGTCCATTATACATCTTCTCATCCTTTCATCCACACACACAAAATCAATCATTGCCTTCCGTTCATTCATTCCCCCGTCCTCTCTTCTCACCACTCGCCATGTATACCTATGGATCATTTTGTGCCTGAAGAGGGTATTGGCTATCACCAACCCCCTCCCAGCACAAATGTCCACTAAAGCACTGCCATTCTCATCCATCTCTGCAGGCACACCCCACTCACCAACCACTCCATCCACCTTCTCATTCCCTACTTTTCCATAACATAACATAAATAGAATTTTTTTTTCTGTTTTTACCTTTTTTCTTTGAGCCCCCCCTGAACCATTACATTTTCTTCTTGTTTTTTGTCTTAGTATTGGTTTTGTAGGCTAAGGCTTCTAGTTCTTCACCATGTCTTTGTTGTCAATAAAAAGAAATATTTAGTTTTTTTTTTTATTAATATCCAAAAATTGGAAACATATTACCCAACCCCAGTGGATATAACTATTATCCAGCCCCAGTGGTCCAGGGTTGACATTGCAAGTTAGGGCGTTTTTCAACATTTTTGTAAATTTTTCAGTCAATATTGCATGGATGTTGATGGCACAGGTATGTGCTTTACTGAGTGCCATTTTAGTTTATGTCTATTTTCTCTTTCCCTGAGACACATTTATATAGCATAATCATGCCTCCTCTTTTCCTACTCTCCTGTAGTGTTGGCAGATTCAGTTTTTCTAGTCTTTCTTCATAGTTTAGATCTCTTAAGCTTGGTACCCATCTTGTAGCGGCCCTTTGAACTTTTTCAGTCTTATCCATGTTGTTCTTGAGATGAGGATTCCAGACTACTGATGCATACTCCAGGGTTGGTCTGATGAATGACGTTATTATCTTTCTCAGCATGTCTTCATTTATGTATGTGAGTTCTGTTCTGATATTAGCAAGCAGTGTCTACATGTTCTGTACCTTCACACTGATATGGTCAGCCGGAGATAGTCTGTTATTGATAATCACTCCTAGGTCCTTCTCTCTTTCTGATATGTGTAGAGTTGTACTTTGTAACTTATTATTCCACTCTGGTCATTTTCCACTTCTGCCATACTTAATTACATGACCCTTGTCCACATTGAATTCCCTTTGCCATTTATTGCTCCAGTCATGAAGTTTATTTATTTCTTCTTGTAGCTCTATACGTGAGTTTGTGTTAGTAATTCTCCTTTGTATTTTTGCATCATCAGCTAACATATTTAAATAGCTTTCATTTCTAATGGTGCCATCTATGTCATATATATATACTAAAAACATAATTGGTGCCAGCACTGAGCCCTGTGGAACTCTGCTGGTCACTTCCCTCCATGATGGGTAATTTCCCCTTAGTACTGTTCTCATTTCCAATTTTCTGAGAAAATCTTGCATCCAACAGTACAGGTTGCCTTGGATTCCTCCTTGATGTACTGTTTTTGCTTTTTCTTGGAAGGAACAGTATGCAGGCCCGTGGCCTTTGGTTCCTTCTTCCTTGCTTAAAAAAAAAAAAAAAAAAAAAAAGTTGCTATAGAAGTCATTGGTGCAGTACTCTGTCAGATGCTTTCTTGAAATCTAGATAGATACTGTCCACCCATCCTTCTCTTTTCTGTAATGTTTCTGCAACTCTATCAAAGTAGCTTAATAGGTTAGTAACACATGATTTTCCTTTTCTAAAACCAAACTGCCTTTATGTTATCATAATTTGTTTTTCTTGATGATTTACCCAAACTTTTCTTGTTGGCTTTTCTAATACAGTATACTTACATCACTGGTTAGTGATACTTGTTGGTAGTAGAGTGGATTTTGTCTATTACCTTTCTTGAATAGGGAAACAATGTTTGCTTTCTTCCAAATATGAGGTAGTTTACCTTGACCCAAGGATTCCTTGAATATTAAATATGTTGGTCTATTTAACTCTTTTGCACATTCATGTAGCACCCAACATGAGATTTCATCAGGACCATTTGCTTTTCCTTTGTCTGATTTACTTAACTCCTCTTGTATTTATTTTTCTGATATTTGTATATCTGGTAATATGTGTGAGCATGCTTGTTCAATATCATCTCTCTCAAAATTATTTTCTTCTGTAAAAACTGATTGGAAATTTTTATTTAGTGCTTCACAAATATCTTTCTCTTGTATATAGATTATCCCCTTGTCTGTAACGGACTGTATTTTATCTTTAACTTTGGTTTTGCTTTGGATGTAGCTGTAAAATAGCTTCAGTTGATCACTACTTTTATTTATAATGTCTTCCTCAAACTGTCTTTGGGTTTCTTTCCTTACCCTTGTATAATCATTTTGTGCTGGTTTATAGTTATTATATGCCCTCTCACTATCGTGTCTTCTGCATCTATTGCACTACAAGTCTCTTTTTTTCTTTTGATTTTTTACATTCTGTATTAAACCATTTCTTTATTTTCTTTTCTGCTTCTTTGTGCTGTGGGATGTAATTTTGGACTGCTGTTTCATAAAGTTCACAGAATTTTCTATATATAACATTTAAATCTTTCCTCTAAGCTCCTTTTCCCAATCATTTCTGAAGAAGTACTTCTTTAAGTCATGGTAGTTTCCCTTTTTGTACTTTAGGCTCATTTTGTAACTCTCATTACTGTTAACTTTATGTCATATGCAATCCTGAAGTTGCAGTTTAATACTGCATTGTTGCTTTTGCCAGTGGAGGGTGATACATTATACAGTACAGTGGTCCCTTGCATTTATCATGTTTCAGGTTAGCGATTTTCGCGTTTAGCGATAGGTTAGAAAAGGTACCAACCCCACGCATTTAACGATTATCTTACTCGTTCAGCGATGTGGGGCGTGAAATGCCTTGCCCATCCGCCACCAGACCGCCATTGTTTTCATTGTTGTGAGCGTCTGGCGATTTTGGGTGCTTTTCTTTCTCTCACAGTGCTGAACATTTGGTGAGTAGGCATATAACCATACAGTACTGTATCCGTATAATGTGTTGCTAATACACTGTGTTTAGTTTTCAACACTTAAAGGGTGACTTGGAGGATGGACAGAGACTAACTGATATTTTTCCCATATAAAGTACACCGCATTTAGCGGTGGTTTCGCCAGACTAATTATATCGCTAAACCCAAGGGACCACTGTATTGTCAATATCATTTTCTTGCTTTACAAGATCTGATACTGGTGGATTATCAAGTCCTCTTTTTCTGGTGTTTTCCTTTACATGTTGTGTTAGGAAAAACTCCTTTACAAGGTCCAGGAGCTTTTGGTCCCAACAGCTTTCATGGTTTCTTACATCTAGAGTATTCCAATTTATATTTGTATTGAAATCTCTGGTTAATATAATTCCCTTAGATTTCTCTTCCATTCTATGTAGTAATGCTCTTAAACTCCGAATTGTACTTTTCGCCAGGTCTTCATATTTTTCATTTTCCCATGTGTTTGTTCTGAGTGGCATGTATAAATTTGCCACAATTGATTTCCCTTCAGATGTACAAATCTCTAATTCAGTCATTTCTACTTGTGAGGGTATATCTAGTTCTATTTCTTTGATTTGTAGATTTTTCTTTAATATTATAATTCCTCCTCCTTTTCAAAAATTCTTGTCTCTTCTCCATATATTGTATTCCTCTAAGTTTAGGGTATCGTTTGATATCCTTAGGGTTAATTTTGTTTCAGTTAGGCAAAT
Source organism: Birgus latro (assembly GCA_018397915.1). Classification (NCBI taxonomy): domain Eukaryota; kingdom Metazoa; phylum Arthropoda; class Malacostraca; order Decapoda; family Coenobitidae; genus Birgus; species Birgus latro. The sequence continues at coordinate 69,787 of JAGKTI010001663.1, forward strand.
AATATGTGGTTCCTTTTCTTTGGTATAATCTTTCATCTCTAATAATTTACATACCATTCCATCTACATTTGAGTACATCAGCTTAATCATCTTGTTTATGTGTACATACTTGCCATAGCATGAGTCTATTACCTTCCTTTCTTTTTTTTTTTTTAATTCCTTTCTGGTTATGTACCACTTTCATATCCGTAGTCCAGTTACTTTGTAAAAAAAATTTACTCTTCCTCTGATCTTTCCTCATTTTTTGTTTTTGCTTCCTCCCTCTTCTCCTTTAGTGTACCCAATTCCTTTTGAGTTAGGCATCTTTTTATCCATACTTTTTTTAATTCCTCTTTTTCCCTGAGTTTGTTGTAATTCTTTAATATTTCCTCTACAGTGTTTGCACTCTGGAATGTTACTTTCAGGGACCTTGACTTACTTGTCTCAAAAATCCCTAGCCTTTTATGTTCTTCGATATGTTTCTGACAGATATCCTCTGATACTTGCTGCAATATGTTCATTATGTTTTCCATTTCCTTTTTGTCCCTTGCGATTCTGTTTTTTATTTCTTCTTCACCTATGCCGCTGATCACTGTGGATTTGTTAATATCTTCAGCTTCCCTGACTAGTTTTGGGTTATTCTTTATCATTTCTTTCACTTTCTTATGCTTTTTCCTTCTACCCTTGTATCTAAATAATTCTTTACTTTCACCATTCAGCATACGTAGTTTGTACTTCATCTTGGTAATTTCTCACCATTTCATTTACCTATGTTGTTTTCTCTTCATTGTTACTGCTTTGGTCTGTCAGACTGCTTGCTTTCCTGATTTTCTCCTTATCATTTGTGAAATCATCCATAATTCTTTCATGGTTAACAACTATACATCCCATTTCACTTGCCTTTGTTCTCAGTGAATTTACCTCAGCTGATAGTTCATCAATTGTTGTGGCTTTTCTGTTTATTTCCTTTATTAATTCTTCATTTTTTTCCTTCTGTTTGCATAGCTCATTCTTGATTTCTTCAATTTCCATTTGAAAAGATCTTTCTAGCCTACTTACTCATTCAACTAATTTATTGTGTTTCCTTTTCAACCAGGTCTGGTTAGAAGTCATCATCCTGTATTTTACCTTTGGCTCTTTTCTTAACACCTTCTAAAGGCATCTTTCCAAAATAAGCCATCATAAGGAAATGATCTCTGCTTACAGTTTTTGCATCACTGCATTGTCTGCCAACCTTGGTGTTGTCCAGCTGACATAAGGAAATTCATCACATTCCTTGACACTGATATACTTACTTTAGTCTACACTTCTTTGTAATTTCTTGTTCTACTATGTTGAATCATCACATAAATTAGCCTGATATGAGCTTGACCCATAAATAGATACAGTTTAGGTATCACCAGAGTGGAGCTCAGTGATACACGTCCAACCCGTGTGTTAGTCACTCCCTGTGCGTGTGTGTGTGTGTGTGTACGCACACACACACACACACATTAATGTATGTGTGTGCATGCAGATGTATTTTGCATATTGATAATGCTTTTTGCTCTGTACTCAGTATCTTTGATAAGCATGCATGTATATGCATCTTATTTCATAGTCTAATCTCTGCTGATTTTCTTGCCAGATACTGCCAGCAAAGCCCGCAGTTTATTCAAGGAAATTGACACTGCTGTAGTGGAAGGTAATGAACCAGTACTCAGACCTCACTCTTCGGCTCAGGCACGCAGAGAACACAGATTATCAAGAGATGTAAGTGTCAAAGTATTGTGTTGTGTTTGGGTTTGGGTTAATATATGAATACTGATTGCCTGATTAGAGTCAATTGATAGTTTGATGTCTGAATCAGTATTGCAGGCAGTATTTCCTTATGTACTGCCAGAAGTTTGTGCTTGATTATTACTGCTTTTAGCTAGCTTTGAATGTTATTTGTTGGGATCTTGTACAGCATAGCTTTCATCATTCATTGTAAGCTTCTGTTTAGAGAGACTGTCCACACAGTTTACTGCTGTCTCTAGACTGCATTCCTTATCCCTTTACTAGAGTACCAGAATAGATACAGAACAGCCTCTGGAATCTGGCAGGATCAGAACAAAGGGGTTGTAGATTTAATGAAAACATTTGGAGTGAACTATTCTATGCAGATGCAAGTTTATGTCAAAAGTAGAGTCAAAACCAGGATAAAGAGCTACTTCTACCACATGGGTTTTGTTCTGGGTTTCTGGAGTTTAACTTTATATGCTATCTTAACCGCTTGCTAGATAAAGGGACCTATTTGTAGCATGTGGGTTTTATTCCAGGTTTCTGGGGTTTAACATTATAGGCTATTTCAGCTACTTGCTAGATAAAGGGAAAGAATGCTTGAGTCTCAAGGCTATGCTGTACAATACTACTACTACTCTGGTTGTTTCTTCAGCTTTCAGAATTTGTGATAATTACACCACGTTACAAGAAGGCAAATACTTCAAACTTATTGTTTCCATTTGTATTTTGAGTTTAAGTTCACATCCTTTAGATTCCTCTGTAGCATATCAATTTTCACTTAGCAGTTACATGGTTTCCTGATAATGAATACTTTACATTTCTTGGTCAGTTATATTACCACTCCCTTTTCCATACTGTATTTCCATTTTTCATGAGTATTTCATAGCTACAAGGCTTCAGTTTGACAGGTTTTGTACTTTATTAGCTCATCATGTAGAGAACTTAATTGAAATTCAGTAGTTCACTTAGTAGTATCATTAAACATGTGAATAGTCATACTTAGTTTTGGAATTTCTATGACATAGTGGCATCAGAAATTATATTCTCCTTATGTACAAGTATTGTGTACAGTGGAAAGGGAAGCTGTGTGTTTATTTGAGTTACACTCACTTCGATCTATAAAACTGTTAATCCCTTCAGTCTGATGTATTGTCCCATTTTATTCTTTTTGTTTAGTTGCAGACAATTTTATTCAACGTAGGGGAGTATTTTTGTGTGAAGGGGTCAGTGGAAGCTATATCTATCCCCTCCAATCTGAAAAGTTTCTTGAAGAGCTGAATTTATGTGGAGAAAAAACTAAACTGAAAATAATCCATCACGCTGAAGGGATTGAGTCAAAAGGTATTTAGATTTTTATATTTATGTATAAGGTACAGTATAGGTTTTCATACTAGTGAAAATGAAATAATATACCATAATATGTACTATAGATTTCTTTACAGTTGGGTGATTGCAGTTTTTTCATAGTAGCCATTTAGATTTAGAGTAAAGTAGGCTTAGATACCTTATTGATGACAAGAAGCTATAACCCAATAATTACAGTCTTGCTGGTGTGTTGCAGGGGAAGCGCATTCGCAATTTCACTTCACAGGTGTTTGATGAAGATGAAAAAGATAGTAATGAGGAAGGAGAACCTTCAGAAAACTGTTCATCTCTTGCTGATCGTTTTAAGTTCTTTGCCACTTATGAGGAACGTGCTAAAGAAGAAGAGAGAAAGAAGCCAAGAAAACTATTTCGCATCACACCCCCACGGGATGGAGAGGATAAGGTTGATGAAGAGCTAGTTAAAGCGCATTTGCCCAAACCATGCATGGCAATTAATTGTGCGGTGTGCCAGCTTCGGGTAATTTTTCCGTGGTCACTGAGTTGTTCCTTGTCCAACTACCCCTACCCCATCATCTGCGTAGTCTGTACTGTGTCCTGGTGGCTGTCAATCCTCGCCCCTCAATATACGGGACCTGAAGATGTGCCCACCCGTGCCTGTTCACCCACTCCCTTTTCCTGTACTACTCAGCTTCTCTACCCACCTCACCACAATATATACTGTATATGTGAACAAACTAGCCTTTGTTATTAAAGTTTAGCGTTTTATAACACTTGTTTGCAGAAATTACATATTGGTCTCATTATGATTTTGTCTGAATTATATACAGTATGAAGTTCATTCATTTACAAATTAATTGCATACACTTTTGTATGTAGACATATGTTAACCTTACATACCAGTATTCATGTACTTACTTGGATATACCTGGTACTAGTTTGAAAGATATACTGGTTTGTGGCTTCTCTGAAGTCAGTATCAGACCTAATGCTGATATTGTGCTAATATCAAGCTTTGTAATGATTTTCAAAAGTATAATTAGCTTGATATTCTCTAACTGAAATGAAAGTGAGGCCATCTGTATGGCAACATGACAAATAGGGGTAATCTGCAGATGTGGTTGTGGTGAAATAACAGGTTGACACACAGGACAACACATCTCATTCTACCTCTTCAACCTGTGACCGTCGGGACTGTTACTCTTCATGTTTTAGTTAGTTGAGGTAGCAGATGAAGGTAGCCATAAATATTCACTTGATCTAACATTTACACCAATGAAGGTTTCCATTGGCTTCTAAAGTTTTGGTATGCTGAGAAACTAACCATAAGCCATGTTTTCTAAATGGTGTACATACTGAGCATAAGTGCAGAAATGATTTTGGTATGTCTCCTTAAAATACCAATTTTTTTTAACATTCTGTGGCAACTCACCCATAAGTTAGCTTATATTATAGCCTAATACAGCAACACTACACCGTTAATACTGCAATACTGTGATCATATTTGATAAAAAGTCAGAAAATATAGTCATTAATTAGCAGTTGAGCTTACTAAGTATCATGAAAGTCTTTAAAATTGTACTGTATGTTTTTCTAATTCTTTCCTCTGTGATAATTGAAGTGATCATTGATATATTTTCAACCCCGTATATTAAATTTTTACCTCATAAAATTCAAGTGCAGAACATTACACAGTAATGAGTGCACCAGTGGCTCTATGGTATATACAGTACATGCAATGCGTAGCAGTCAGAGAGGAGAAAGGGGAGATACAGTTGTGTAATAATAGTGGGTGTACAAGTGGAAGTATTTCATCACATTTCATAGGTAACACACTTGTGGATTTGAGTACTTGTTACAAAGATGATGGTGGTTATTGTGAAGCCCATGGTGGATATGATTACGTGCATTTCAGCCATAGAAAATTGCACAGAGAACCACACAGTGTTAGCACAGCCTGTATGAAACTGATTACTGTATCATCATGTTCAGTGCAGTCAACCACTTTAAATTCTTTACAGATTTTGACAAAAACTCCATTGATTTACTATAATGGAAGTTGAGTGTTGTTGGATATACCAGATTTAGTGTTAAGATTTTTCTGCAGTTATGCCTATCTGTCTATAGCCAGATGCCTCAGTCCCATAAGGGATGGCCACAGGCAAATCGTCTCCATATCGCTCAGTCCCCTGCCATTTCGCTGCCCTTCCCAACTTATACCTCTCTATCTCTCTCCCATATACCTCTCCACTCCATCCTTTCATATCATCCTCGGTCTCCCCCTCCATCTCTCCCCTCCACCCCACTCACATATACTCTCCATATTAGTTTCTCACTCTCCATGCTCTCCACATGGCTGTACCATCTTAATGTAATTCTCCTTATGCTTTCTATCACATCCACATCCACACCACAATGCTCCTTCACTTCTGCATTTGTCAGTCTGTCCCTCCATGTAACTCCACATGCTCCTCTAAAATAACTCATTTCTACTGCTATCACTCTTGACTTGTGTCCTTCCAACAGGGTCTGAGCTTTGCTTCCATGCGTTAAATTGGGTATCATAATACTATCATGCAGTGACCTTTTTTTACTTCCATGTCCACATCCCTGTTTCTTATCACAGCTTTCAATGAGCCAGAAACTTTTTCCCAGTTGTACCCTTTCAAGCACTTCATCGTTTAAACTTCCATCCTTGCTCATCACACTTCCCAAGTACTTAAATGCACTCACATTTTCTATTTCCTCACTATCCACCCTCACTGTGAGTTCAGTGACTACAATTCTCTCAAAGACAACAACTTTACTGTTTCCTACATTCACTTTTAAATTCCATTTCATTTCTTTGAAAGCAGTGATACGAAACAGGGAAGTGAGCATGGAAGTGAAAAAGCTACTACCTGACAGATATTGTGATACCAACTCTAACGTATGGAAGTGAAGCTTGGACCTTGTTGGAGGGACAGAAGTCTACAGTGAGAGCAGTGGAAATGAGTTGTTTGAGAAGAGCATGTGGAGTCACATGGAGAGACAGGCTGACATATCAGGAAGTGAAGGAGCGTTGTGGTGTGGATGTGGATGTGATAGGAAGTGTTAGGAGAAACACACTGAGGTGGTTTGGCCACGTAGAGAGGATGGAGAGTGAGAGACTGATAAGGAGAGTGTATGTGAGTGAAGTTGAGGGGGGGAGAGGGAGGGGGAGGCCAAGGATGAGATGGAGGGTTGGAGTGGAGAGGTATGTGAGAGAGGGGGATGTGAGCTGGGAGCAGGGCAATGAAATGGTGAGGGACAGGGTGACATGGAGGTGATTTGTTTGTGGCCACCCCTTACGGGATTAAGGCGTCTTGCAATAGATTCTTATGTACTCACCCAAACTAGGATACAGTATCTTCTGCAAACAACAGAACAAGAAGTGTACAAATGCTGCCCTCTCTCATTAGGGCCACTCCAACACCACTGCCCTACCTTGTATCACATTTACAACTCCGTCCATATACAAACTGGACAACTATGGCAACATGACACATCCCTGTTTCAATCCAACATGCAGGTAGAAAAATTCACTCAGTTCACCATCCACAGTCATTGCAGCTCTAGCACCCTCATACATACTCTTTGTGACATTCAACAGCTGCTCATTTATGCCATATATTTTTTTACATTTTCTGCAGTCCTAGTCAATCCACTTTGTCATATGCTTTCTCCAAATCCATGAAGGCAGCATATAACTTCTTTCCCTTCTCTAGAAATCTTTCCACTTAACCTTAGGATATCTGATCTACAGAACCTATTCTCTTCCTAAAACCTCCATGTTCTTTTCCAGCTAATTCCTCTATTATTTCCCTAATTCTGTCAATAAGTATCCTACTGTATACTTTACACATTACACCAAGAAGACAGATGCCTCTATGATCACAACACACTTCTTCCTCCCCTTTTCTTTTGTCATCATCATCTTTATCCTGACCTCCTTTCCCACCCGGGGGGAGGGTGAGGAGTAGCAGCATCCAGACAGCCAAAGTTTGCCCAGTTCAGTGGGCCATGCTTCCATTCACTCATCATTCAAGCCCTCAGAATCCTGGCTCCATCTGATAGGCCAAAAAAATTTCACAATTTTTTCTGTAACTTCACATATACCCATCTGATAGAGCCAGTCCGAATGCTGTCATAATAAAAAGGCGTGCCAAATCCCTGGTTATGCACTTCGCACAAATTCATCCAGTCAGCCCGATCTCTTGCCTGTCCCTTAGCTTCACCAACTTCCATACCTCTTTTCCTCTCACACTTACCCACCATATCCCTCCGCCTTCTTCTTGGCCTACCTCGCCTCCTCCCTCCTTCATTTTTGCTCAGATATACCCATTTCACCACTCTATTGTCATTCATTCTCTCCACATGACAATACCATCTTAGTACACCCTCTTCGATTCTGGTGTCCACGGACTTCCTCACTCTGCATCTTTCACGAATCACATTATTCTGTATACTATCCACTCTCTGTACTCCACATACATTCCTCAGCAGTCCCATCTCCACTGCTCTCACTCTTGAATTTTCATTTTCATGCCACACCAAAGTTTCACATCTGTATGTTAAAGTTGGCACTAACACTCCTTCATGTAAGCATTGCACAGATGCAACATTCAAGCCTCTGTTTCTTATCAAGGCCTTCATAGCACCAGCTACCTTCCTTCCATGTGTCACTCTACTTTTCACTTCTGTTGCACATTTTCCTCTCTTTTCTGTCACTGTCCTCAGGTATTTGAACTCTTTTACCAATTCCATTCACTGTAACATCACACTGGGAGTCACTTTGTCTCTCACTATTCATCACTTTACTCTTTTCTTCATTTACTCTCAAGGCATGATGCTCACAGACATCTACAAAACTCTGCACTAGTCTACTAAGCTCTTGTCTGGTATTTGTATCACTGCCTCATCAGCAAACAAAAAATTTGAGATATTCCATCCATCACCATTCATTACCAATGCCATCCCTCTCTCCATTACTCGTGTTTTTACTTATTTCATCACCCCATCCATATATGTAATGAACAACCGTGGGGACATCAGACAACCTTGTCGCACGCCCATATTGATTGTGAACCATTCACTTAGATGCCCATTTACCCTTATACATGCCTCACTACCATCATAAAAACTCATGATGGCACCTAGAAACTTAACATCTACACCGTATGTGCGCAAAACCTTTCACAATCTTTCTCTGTTCACATTGTCATATGCTTTTTCCAGATCTATAAACGCCATAAACATTGGAAAGTCCTTCTCACAAGACTTCTCCACCATCTGTCTCACTGCAAATATTTGATCCACACATTCTCTTCCACTCCTAAAGCCACCCTGTTTGTCACTCATTAAGACATCTGATGTCTCTTACCTTCTCTAATAATTCTTCCATATACCTTCCCTACAACACTTAATAAACTTATGCCATGATAATTCTTGTGCTCACTTTGCTCACCTTAATTTTTGTACAGGTGTACAGTCACTGCCTTTTTCCAGTCTACTGGCACAGTTTCACTCATTTATGCTCTCATAAATACCTCCAACAGGGGAATAATTATACCTGACTTCCAATCCTATGGGACTCTACTTTCCTCCCAGGCCAATCTGCATATCTTCCATACCCATTCTACTACCATCTCGACCCCATGCTTCATCATTTCATCACACACATCATCTATTCCTGAGGCTTTCCCCATTTTGACTTTCTTCATTGTTTCCACCACTTCCATCCTACAGATCTCTTTCTCCCCTCTCATCTCCCTCCTTTGCTGGAGTTATGGCAGTTATTTATTTATTTATTTATTTTGAATTATACAGTACTGTACTTACATTTTTCTGCAAAGTGTGTGTACTGAATACTATTCTTTACCCTCATCTTAAATTTCAGGACCAACTTGCCTACACCTGGGTTCCTACGCTCCTCATGGGGCGATATAAGATTGGATGGTGGATGGATGGATGAATGTAATAATAACAATGCATGGTATAGCTAACTCATCATTTTAGAAATATCATCATACAGTATATTGCAGTAATAGTCAACTTCTATTCGACTCATGATTTTTAAAAAATTGTACTTTTTCTTCATAACTGATATTATTTTTGTGGTCTGCGGAAATTTGTTGTTATGCTCAGTAATATATAGTAGATAATATTTTTTTTTTTTTTTTTATGCATGGAAGAAGGAACCAAAGGCCACGGGCCTGCATACTGTTCCTTCCAAGAAAAAACAAAAACAGTACAAAAGAGAGCCAAATTCAAGATCCGTTCAATTCGAGATGCCTGGACACACTGCGTTTGAAAGACTGGAGATCATAGGAAGTAGGAAATACAGACATAGGAAGACAGTTCCAGAGTTGACCAGTTGCATAAATAAAAGACTGGGAGTAACGGTTAACTCTTGCATTAGAGAGTTGGACAGAAAAGGGATGAGAGTTTGTTGCTAGACGGGTACTACGTGCACGTCGTAGAGGTGGAGGGATGCAAGCAGACAGTTCAGAGGAACAGTGACCATTGAAGTAGCGATAGAAGAGAGATAAAGATGCAACAGCGCGGCGAAGAGACAATGGTTGAAGGGAATCAGTAAGAGGAGGAGAGTTAATGAGACGAAAAGCCTTTGACTCCACCCTATTGAGAAGAGCTGCATGTGGAGAGCCTCCCCACACATGAGAGTTGTACTCCATACACGGGCGAATAAAACCCGTGTACAAGGTCAACAACTGTGCAGGGGTAAAGAAAGTACGGAATCGGCTTAGCACACCTAATCTCTTGGAAGCAGATTTCACAAGAGATGTAATATGTTCTTTCCAAGACAAATCCTGAGAGAATGAAACCCCAAGCATGTTCAAGGATGATGCAGGACATAACTGTTCATTATTAAACATTAGTGGGTAATCCTGAGGAAGATTTTGTCGGGTTGATAAGTGTAA
>JAGKTI010001664.1:0-15112 GCA_018397915.1 Birgus latro
AAAGCCTCATTCGTTAGTTGTCCCAAACTTCCCGTTCTGAACCAGTCCGGATGACCAGGTAGAACTTTGATAGGGCAGACTGGGATGGACTTAGAAATTCTATCTAATGTCAGACGCCTTAATTCCATGGCAGTCTTTCATCTCCACTGACATCAATTCTATCCAGTCCCACAATGGAATTATACAACTTGGTGTGGAGTTGTTCATAGCCTCTCAACAGTTTACTAAAACCTTGGACTCCCCAAAATGGTTCGAGAGCAGTTGTGCAAGAGCGGCAGTCCAGAAGTCTTCAGCATATAACTCTTACTTAAACTCAAAAATTATCGGATCCCTCAATCAATTTAAAAATGCAAGAAACCATGCAAAGGCAGTAATAAATCTCGCCAAATCGAACTTTCTTCACAACTAAGCATCCTAACTGTTGAATAATCCAAATGAAAATATAATATTCAGGTTCTTAGTTCTTTCAACAGCAGCTTTAAAAGGTCATCAACCATTTTCGAACTAAAATCTTCAGACGGAAACATTGAAACTGACCCTCATGGAAAAGTGAACATCCTTGCCATAACATCTGCTAGAAATTCTACCTTAGAGGAAGTGAGTCAGAGCTAAAGCCTGACTCTCTTAAAACTGCATCAATAAAGATACCGACTAGACACATCAAAACAGACAACTTACCAACCAACAAAGCTCCAGGTTCAGAGGGAATTCCTCCAATACTTTTGAAAAAATGTTCCCCAGAACTTGCTCCTGTTCTAACTAAATTATTCAGACTATGCGTACGTAGTTTTCCATTCCTTAATTCCAGAAAAGAAGCCAATACCCACCCAGTTTCAAAGAAAGGGTGATCCCTCTGGTTACAGACCAATAGCTATCACATCTCTTGGTAAAGTATTTAAAATTTTCATTAATTAGCACATTGTTAAGCATCTTGAATCAAACAGCTTAATTAATGACGGAAAGTATGTTTTTTTCCCACGAAAGATCCACTGTTGATTTACCCAATACCTTTTCTCCACTCACTTCACCAACATGGAGATATTTCTAAAGCTTTTGAGAGAGTGTGGCATCGTTCCCTACTATCCAGACTCCTTTGTTATGGCCTGTCTTCTTTTGTTCCACTGATTTCCTCATATCTTACCGACAGAAAGACAGATGATGTATATTCCAATTTTCCACTAAATTAATACCAGTGTGCCACCATGGATCAGTCCTGGCTTCAACCCTGTTCCTCATTTAAATTAATAAGATTTTGTCTATCACTCATCATCCCATTCACTAATATTCAGATGAGTCAACGCTTCACACTTCCATCACACTTACACAACTGTTCAAAAAAACTGATATCTCTAATTCCCAACTCAGCACAGCCAACTCCATAAATCAAGGCTTACCTACGATCACTGAATGTGGACAAAATAACACTGTCTCATTTAATGCAAATCCATCCAGGTTACTAATAAACAAATATTGCCGGATTCCTAAATTACCCTCAATGCAACCAATATTCCTGTCTATAAAAGAAGTGAAATTCTTGGTGGTTCGCTTATCAACACCATCCGTTGGACATCTCATGTTAGACCACTTGCTAAATCTGTTTCAAAGAAGCTTGAATTATTGTACAGAATCTGTAACTTCTTCAGTGAAAAGCAGTTAGCTATAATTTGCAAGAGTCTCAGGAGGAATATTGCTCACCCTTGTGGAGTGGATGTGGTGAGGTTGCCTTATAACAACTGGACAAACTTCTTACCAGAGCTGTAAGTCACCATCATCATCAGGATCTCCTTTCCCACCCTAGGACAAGGTGAGGAGTAGCAATGTCCAAACAACCCAAATTTGCCCAATCCAATGGGCCACGCTTTCATTCACTAACCACTCAAGCCCCCGGAATCCCGGCTCTACCTGATATGCCAAACACATTCACCATGTTCTGTAGCTTCACATATACGTATCCGATAGAGTCAGTCCGGATGCTGTCACGTTAAAAAGGGGTGCCAAATCCCTGATCATGCGCTTCTCCTCACAATATTCACACAGCCAGCTCGATCTCTTGTTCCCCTTGCCTCACCGACTTCCAAAACTCTCCTCCTCACACACTCACGCACCATATCCCTCCACCTTCTCCTTGGCCTACCTCGCCTCCTCCCCTCTTCAAACTCACTCAGATATACCTTTTTCTCCACTCTATTTTTATCCATTCTCTCCACATGACCATATTATCTCAGTACACTCTCTTCGATTCTGGTGTCCACAGACTTCCTTACTCCACATCTTTCATGAATCACAATATTTTCTATCCTATCTACTCTCTGTACTCCACATACATTCCCCAGCAGACCCATCTCCACTGCTCTCATTCTTGGCTTTTCATTTTCATGCCACACCATAGTCTCACACCCATATGTTAAAGCCTGCACTAACACTCCTTCATGTAAGCCTCGTGCAGCTGCAACACTCAAGCCTCTATTTCTTATCAAGGCCTTTATCGCACCAGCTACTTTACTTCCTTGTGTCTTTCTGCTTTCCACTTCTTTTGCACATTTTCCTCTCTTTTCTATCGCTGTACCTAGGTATTTGAACTCTCACCAATTCCAGTCTCTCTCCATTCACTGTAACATCACACTGGGAGTCACCTTCTCTCTCAGTAACCATCACTTTACTCTTTTCTACATTCACTTTCAATGCACGACGCTCCCAGACATCAGCAAAACTCTGCACTAGTCTACTAAGTTCTTGTCCGGTATTTGCAAGTAGCACTGCATGATCAGCATACAACAAATTTGAGATATTCCATCCATCACCATTCATTACCAAAGCCATCCCCCTCTCCATTACTCGTGTTTTTACTTCTATCACCCATCCATACAAATAATTATATTGAACAACCATGGGGACATCACACAACCTTGTCGCACGCCCACACTCTTCGTAAACCATTCACTTAGATGCCCATTAACCCTTACACATGCTTCACTACCTTCATAAAAACTCTTGACAGCACCTAGCAGCTTACCATCTACACCGTTCATGCGGAAATCTTTCTTCAATCCTTCTCTGTCTACTTTGTCGTATGCTTTTTCCAGATCCATGAATGCCATAAACACCTTATAGTCCTTCTCACAAGCCTTCTGCACTCTTACAGCAAATATTTGATCCACACATCCTCTGCCTCTTCTAAAGCCACCCTGTTCATCACTCACTAGGACTCCTGATATATCGCGCTTACTTTATAGTAATTCTTCCATATACCTTCCCTACCACACTCCATAAACTTATCCCACGACAACTCTTGCACTCGCTTCGCTCACCTTTATTTTTGTACACTCTGCTGACACAGATTCACTCATCCATGCCTTCTTACATATCCCCAACAAGCACTTCATTCCGCTCTCTCCACGACATTTAATCATATCTGCATACACGTCATCAAAACAACCCTGCAATTACAAGTGAATTACTTCCCCTACAAGTAAGCTGGAATGTTGCCTCCCTTGCATTATTTTATACTTTCATGGCAAATGTTCAGACGAACTTGCATCCATTGTGCCACCTCTCCACACCTTCCCCCGAGCCACACAGGCATCTGTTGATGCTCTTGATTGGACTGTCACACTGCCATATTGCAGAATCAGGGCCGTACACACGGGGGTAGGGGTTTAACCCCCATTTGGAAAGAATGAAAAATCAGAATGAAAATAATACTAAAAACGCAACTCATTAATTAAATCCTGTTAAGTATGTTGCGGATAAAATTTTTAGTAAAAAATTCTGCAAAATGAGAAAGAACGAATGGAAGTTCACAAACTCTCAAGAGCTGCCAATCTTCACCTGATAATTTGAAAAATAAAAACACGATCAATTAAACTACTGTTTTGTAAGTGTTTCCTTTATCACTCTGTTCATAAGTATAATTTTGTGAACATACTTAATCAGTAAAATGAGACAAAGAAGCTCCAGTATGATACGGTTGAGTTTGTACCATTTTCAGTATCGCAGTCAGTTGCAGTGCCTTAGTTTACCGTATTGCGGTGCTTAGTTCGGTGGGTAATTAAGGCGCCCCAGTCGGACTGAGCCTGTGCAGGTTTATATCCAAGGGATGGTTGGGGTTTATTGCTCACGTAATGCCACTCAGGGATGAGTGAGGCTGGGCACTCTCATCTTAAATGTCAGGACCAACATGCCTAGCCCAGGACTCCTATGCTCCTCAAGGGGCAACGTAGGGATAATGAATGAATTAGAGTGAAGAAAGTACTGTATGTTATAAAAAAATAAATAAATACACCTACCCCCTTTCCAAAACCCAGCGCACAGCCCCGCGCAGAACCATTGCCGATCAGAATTCCTTTACTCCCCAAACTTCACCCGACAGGACACCGTAATCTGGTGTATGGAATAACTTTTTCATTTAATTTATTTTTCCTTCCTCGATTCACCTTCTTTAAAAAGGGGGGGGGGGATTTGGGACTGAACATTGCACAGTGAAAGAACTAATCAGTTTACAGTCTTATCCAGAGAACTTATAAATGGCCAAGGAATTTTGTGGTATTTTTAAACGCTAATACATATTGCAAATTACTTTTATCAATTACAGAAAGCTACATACAACAGCAACAGCCAATTCCATGGTTCTACTTCCAGTCTTGATAAGGACTAAGGCATACGAGGGTTCAGGGCTACGCAACGCTCCTCCAAATCATTAAAGGACATCACCCCACCTCCCTGATAGCCTATAAAAGGAGCAACCCCAGGCTTATATGAACATGAAACCAGTGGACTGCAGGCTGAAATTATCCTCCTTCCACAGGCCACCGTCCTCCTTTTGGGGGATAAGGAAGGGACTGAGGAACGGTTGTATAAGTAGGTAGCTCAACTGTGCATCCCTCTCCATCGACATCCTTGGTAGCACTGGCGTAGAAAATAAAACTCCTATCATCACTTGGACTGGAAGCACCATGGCCCTACACAGGACTGTCTTGGGCCCGAGACTTCACCACTTAACTCCCCAACTTTATGCAAAACCATTAATTCGCATCAAAGGGACAGACTACAGAAACTTATGTCGCTTGCAACTTACAACTGCTGCCATGCTGCCGTAACTGCAGAACGTGAAGAAATGCTGAAGGCTTCGTGGTCTGGTTCCGTCACAGTTAATGCCTGTATGAAGATTATATAGGTATTAGGGTATATTCTTAGGAGATCTCACAATTGATTTTTACCATCAGTTCCCTCTTGAAGAAAAACAGTGTGTCATAAATTAATTTGGTTCTCCAGAATTTCAATATCACTGTTACGAAGATGCTGAAGGTGTTGCGTTAGTAATTAGAGATTTAGTAAAGTATTAGACTGACTGTAATTTCTGTAGGAAGATGTGAAGGTGTTGTGGAAAGGTATTAAGGTTAATAATAGAATGTAACGTTAGAAATTCAGTAACCATTCACGAAAATAACAGCCGTATAAGCAATGTAAGTCATCCTCATTCTTCTGAAACAATATCACGACCTCCATAATCTCTGTAAAAGGATATGTGAGTGGTATCCTATGTTATCCTTCGTCCAAAGTAATATTAGAATTTCAGTATCCTCTTATGGATATTACATCTATCTGTCTATCGATATAATGTATAGATAAATAGATACATGGGTACAGATGGATATATGGACTTGCAATGAAGGTTACTGTGGTTCTTCTGAGTTATCATTAATATCTGAATAACCTTTATACAGAAGGTAGTGTTATAATTAGCTGTTATTATTCCTCTGAAGGACAAAGAGATCAGCATCCTCGTACAGTACAGGTAGCAGCAATAGCAGTAGCATTAATAAAAACTTCAATACACCATTATGAAAACGTTATTAAAAACAATTTATAAAATCAAGTAATAAAATAACCAAACTATTACGAAAAATATAGGTGTTATTGTTGGTTATTATTGCTCTTTTGATGGTATATATATTTTATTGAAAAATAAAATTAAAGACACCGGGAACCTTATATTAACTTGTATTACACTGGTGGACAAAATTTAAAGTGTTATGGTTCTAGTATATTTTTAGAACCATTATGCCATAGGAGAATCTGCTCGTGTGCTGGAAAATCCGACTCGACTCCAGTCACAGAGATGGATATTCGTCGTAAAGTTGCATTCAGCTATTAATTGTGGCGGTTATATCAGTTTTAGTTTAGTACCTCAATCACAAGATATTTAGCAACGCAAAGTGAACCAGCCACAGCCGAAAGTCGGGTAAAATTTTCCCACCATCAAGCAGATGATTTTTTTTGTTTTTTTGACACCAATGTATGCAATGGTAATCTTATATTTGCAATTATTCCAGTTCAGCTTTTCTTTACTATTACAGTGCCTTGATCTGTGCTGGCAGGCAATGAAGCACCGCAACTGTGTGAATACATCAGACTCTTTCTCTTACATCTGCCCATTCTTTACACCGGAAAGCCTGAAGACACCAATTACAAGGCATGTTAAAAGTGCTTACAAACATTACTTCAAATGTCCTGATGGTGATCAAGACAAGAAGTGGGCACCCCATATTGCTGCCGGCTCGGTGTAAACCACATAAAACGGCCATCAGGTATGCCTTTCGCTGTACCAATGGTTTGGCGCCAACCAATGATCACTGTCCTGACTGCTACTTTTGCCTCACTAACACCAATGGGGATTCAGTGAAAACTCGGTCCAAGATCAAGTATCCTTAAGTACCTTCTCTAAGGCAAGGACCCCAGGGCCCTGAGTTTCCAGTTCCAGATCCTCCATTAAGTAGCACAAGTGAATCAGAATCTAGTGAGGAGTGTTGCATGGATGCCGACTTTCAAGAAGATTTACAGGGCAAAGGAGCCACACCTCATCAGTCAGGTAGAACTGCATGACCTTATAAGAGAACTTAACTCCCCCAAGGAGAAAAATGATTTCCTTGGATCCCACCTCAAGCAATGGAACATGCTACAAGGTGGAGTTTGTACCACCACCTTCCATCACAGACATGAAAAGCTCTCAATGTGCTTCAAGATGGATGATATGCTTTGTTACTGTTATGATGCTGTATCGTTAATGTAACACCTTTGTAAGTATCGTCCTTATCAAAAAGGAAAATGGTGGTTGTTCACAGATTCTGGGAAGAATGCAGTGAAGGCAGTCCTTCTCCATAATGGAAATGAGCTTCCTTCTGTTCCAACTGGGTATCCCCATGGAATGAATGAAAGTTATGAAACTATGAGTACTCTGTTGACCGCTGCTGGCTACAAAACACATCAGTGGAGCATCTGTGGAAACCTGAAAGTGATCTGCTTGCTTCTAGGACTTGAGCAAGCTTACACAAAGCACATGTGTTTTCTCTGTTCATGGGACAGCAGAGCAGACGCTTAGCATTACGCACAAAAGGAATGCCCGGTGTGACCGAAAGATATGACTGGAAGGTTTGTCTTAACAAACCTCTTGTTGACCCTAAGATGGTATTCTTGCCTCCACTTCATTTGAAACTTTGATGAAGAACTTTGTGAAGGCCACGGATCAAGATGGTGCTGGCTTCCACTGCTCGCTAACGAAGTTCCAAGGCACTGACTGTATTTGAGGCTAAAGTAAAGGCAGTTTTTGTTTTTTTCAATAGTCCCTCAAATTCATCTTATACTCAACGATCAGGATTTTGAAAAGAGCTTATTTGTGCAGGAAAGGGCTGCTTGGGAGAGCGTCATGGTTCTTACCAAGAATTACCTAGGAAATTTTCGAGCATCGAATTATGAGGAGCTTGTGGACAAGATGTTAGAGTTACTATGCACTCGGTGCTCGAATGTCGCTCAAGATAAATTCTTCCATTCTCATTTCGACTTCTGTTTGTTCTTGGCAATGTCAGTGATGAACGTGGCGAAAGGTTTCACCACGAAATTGTCATACTGGAGAGCCGATATCAAGGCCGATTCAATCCAAACACGATGAGCGACTATTGTTGGAGTTTACAGCGTGAGAGTCATTGCTCCTACAAGCGCAACATGCAGAGGCACTTCTAAAAGGTCATGTAATAAAGTTTTGTATGTATATATCGGTCTGTGCTTAGTATATGATATAAATTAAAGACTAATTATATTATTTTTGTAACAATATATAGACCTATTGACATTTATTTGACGAATGTGCATGTTTCATGGAATTTTCCCTCACTTATGATGTAGTTCGTCAAGGTTGCGTGACAGCCAAATTTTAGGGTCAGTTGAAGACATTGGGGATAACAAATTACAAACAGGTGAGAATAAGTCAGAACCATTTTGGCTGTTGATCTGTGTTATCTACATTAAGGTCAGGGTCACACGAAGAGTTTATTTTATTCCAAGGACGAGTTTGCTTGGTAATTTCCCCGGAAAGGTTAAATCTGCCACCAATGTCACAAGGGTGGCTCGGCTCGTGTCTTCCAGCAAGGAGGGAAAAAAAAAAAAAAAAAAGTGGACGCCGCCATGAGTGTATATGTGACGGACAATTATCTTATACGTATAAATAACAACAGTGAAGATAATCGTATTCCGCCAATGTTATTCATTACCAACCCATAATGCCTTCAGAAGTGCATACCGCTGTGGTGCTGGCTAGAATGATATTTATGGCTGAATACAAACCAACAGTATGGATGTGGTGGCGACCTTCCACACGTCAAATTTGTGCAGCATTATCCAGCACGTGAGATGCGTGCTCTGAAGCTTAAGTTTACGAATCTACGGCTCTACCAGACCAAATATCAGCATGCTGGGAATGTTTAGCTTAACAGGGCTACCAGCCTGAAAACATATTCTTCCCAGGGAAATCTTTAAGCGTACCGAAGGAAAGGGCAAATCCTTAGAAGGGAGGGAAAAATCCTTCGAAGGGATTGTTCTTAAGAATACGGCCGCTTGACTCACTCCCAGCTGATGGAGGAGTAGTGGAATACCAGTATAAACATTCAGGAACAATATACTAGAGTTATCCCTACCATGAGTGGGGATGGAGGGATAACACTCAGGCTCGTATGACTCACTCAAATGAATAATGCAGTCATGACATTTGACGGAAAAAAAAACTTGAGTTAGCCTGACCTTGAGAGGGTTTATGGTGACAACATGAACATTCGGGCTCCAATACTGCTCTAGCACCTAAATAAAACTGTCTGGCATTAGCTAACACAAAATACTGGAGCCGTCCCGATCACGAATGCGTTGCAGTAGTGTTAAAACGCAAAATAAATCTTTGGTGCTGCGAGATTTCCAACACCAACAAGAGAACAATAAGTTTTCCACCAACTTACCTAGATGTAAAAACGGGAAGTCTTAGAAATTACTGAAAAAGTGTCAAATCCCCAGCACACAACCACAAGCACTGACAGGATGTAGTGTAACAAGAGAGAGTAAGGGGGTTTGGGGGAGGGAGGGCAGAAGAGGTGCCAACCGTAGCCAAACATGCTAACAGAAACCGCTACATGTCTGGGGATCGTATTTGGCTCTTATTATCTATGTCTGTCTGTCTGTGTGTATATGTTTATTACCCACTCTCGTTTTTTGCCCATTAGTAACGTAGGGGTCCCAGGCTAGGTACTCAGTTCCAATATTTAAGGTGAGGGTGACCAACGAATATTGTCACTCATAGGCAACAAACCCCAATTTCTCAAACATAAATCCTTACAGGGGCCATTCAACTGAAGTTCTTAACCCACTATACCACTAAGCGTCAGTTAGTTATATGGTTACCACCCAACGTAGTAAATCGTTCCTCGAGTTACAGGTAGCCATTTGGGTTGTTACAGCGTAGTCATCTAAAAGAAATGCTACGTCGAGTGAGTGGATGGTGGATACCCCTAAGGAAAAAAAATCCGCGAAATTGCTTTGAATATATATAAATTGCTCTAGTGTTGGTGAAATTAATGGTTTTTTTTTTTCTGTGGTTCTTTATATTTCGGGTGTCCTTTTCCTTTGCCCTTTATTCTTCATATCACACCATATTAAAATATTTATTGTTGTTCATGTATACAGAATACTTATAAACAAATGAAGGTGGTGGGTCTTGCTAAACACCTTCAGCCAACACAATTATATAGTCAGGGGTTATACATTCGTGGATGCAGCCACAAGCCCTTTAGAAAATATTAGCTACAGTATATGCTAAGAGATGTAAAGGAATTTATAAGATATATTACATACTGTTGAACTGTCTTCCTCTCTGTATTTCCTACTTCCTATGATCTCCAGTCTTTCAAACGCAGCGTATCCAGGCATCTCAAAATGAACGGATCTTGAATTTGGCTCTCTTTTATACTGTTTTTGTTTTTTTCTTGGAAGGAACTGTTTTGCGGGCTATAGCCTTTGGTTTCTTCTTCCTCGCATAAGAAAAAAAAAATACAGGAGAAAGAAGCAGCATCAGAGCAGTATAGAAGCACAGCAAGGCAGCACTCGCCACAGCCTCAGATGATGACCTAGCACCGCCTTATCACTGGGTCGTATGGGGAGAGAGAGAGAGAGAGGAGGAGTGGTGTGGGGTCGGTGAGTGATGGCCAAACACCCACAAACACCACACCACTCCTCCTCCTCCTCCTCTCTCTCTCTCTCTCTCAACGTCGCTACTTTTAGCAATTTATTTGTTTTATACATGTCCTTCATTGGTATACACTAGTGTTTTCTCTTACATTGGTTTGAGTATTAGTGACTATGGCTAGGTTGTGAAAGACGTAGGCTATGATGTAAATATACCAGCGAAATATGCACAATATTGAGTAATGTAATGAATGCTGATGATAAATGACAGATTAAAGAATAGCAACTATTTGAATGTGTAACTATGTAATGAATGTAGTGCTTTCTAGAATTTAGGTACAAATTCAGGATATTCACGGAGAATGGAAAGTAACAACAGATCGTCCTTGATTAACCATGAGATTTGCTCAGTCAGCATAATAAGCTGTAACACACTATAACCTCTCAGGTGGGGAACATCGCGTCCTACCTTCCATAAGGCGACCAAGTCAAGTCTATGTACTAAATGTAAGAGTGTAGGTCAATAAAGCAAGTCCACAAGCCACTGACATGCAAGGTCAGAAAGGCACAAGTGGAACTGACCACTGGACAGCAATTTCTCTGCTAACTGCTCCATCTTCGCCCCTAATTGCCCCAGCACTTTCGCAGTTCCTGCCAGATCTCGGTGCACGTCATCGAACCTCACTTCAACAGGCTTTCCAACCTGAGCACGGAGGGTTGTCCTAGCTTTTCCCTTCGCACGGGTTCCCTCCATGTTCGTGTGTCCATCTGCAGGCTCGTCTCTGCCGCCAAGACCCAGAGGAGTGGAAGCCTCACGAATGTCGCACATAGCTGCAGAAACTTTGTGTTCTATGTCAGACTCGACAAAGTAGTCTTCCTGTTGTTTCAAACGCGTCTCGACTCACTGGAATCTCTGGAACAGGTCCTGCACTGCCAAGTGGAGATCCCTAATGGCATCCCATAGCCTGGTTTCGTGCTGACTGGAATAGGCATCTGGAGGCTGACCTCTTGAGGATTCAGCAGGACGTGCTGGTGGCTGACTGTGCACAGGGGCAGCTGTGGTTGTTTTCCCCAGCTGTGGGAAATTTGAGGCCTGTAGACGGGCCTCCCAAACATTGGTTGGTGGCGGAGGCGGTGCTTGTGCCACCTGGGCCTGAGCTGCAGTGTGCCGTGGTGCCGTGGTCGTCCGTGGTTTCTGGGGACACAAGGACGAGTGGGCATTGTGTTCCCCTGCACAGCTGCAGTACTTGGGTTTGAAGTGTTTGCCTCTCTTAATTTTTTCCAGACAGGTGTCACCTTTGTGCCTCCCAACACAAAAACAACACCTGTATGCTGCATTGCACTTCCATACCAGATGCCCCCCACCTGTTGCAGTGGCAGCAGAGGTCAGGCTCCAAAACACTGCATGCAACCTTCCTATATCCCAGTGGCCCGATGAAAACTATCTCCAGTGTCACCCCTTCAAATCGAGCAATAAGCAGTGGTCTCAGATACATACCAACCACTCTTCTTTTCATCCACAGGACATTTTCTGGAGCCTCAAGATCCTCCACCACCCTGTTGACAGGATCATTATGAAGAATAATCCTGGTCTGGGGACAGTTGGTAACAGCTTCCAAAACAACGCCATTAAATCCATCTTTGGTTAAATAATCCACGGTATGGCCACTTCTCACTGTCACATACGGACGTGTCTTGCCTTCTTTGGACAGTATCTCAAATTCAGGAAACTGTTTTGCTGCAGAAACAGTCCACTTAGTTTTTTGTGAGAGAGAGAGAGCTCACAATCCGAGAAAAAATTCAGCTTCACTCTGGCATCACGATGTTGCTCCAGTTCACCACATTCCATTACATGCCCAGCAGCTGGTGCATCGCTGTCCTCCCCCGAGTGTTGCATTTGCAGACACTGGGTCTCGTGTTATGCGTGACACATGGTGCATTGCCATACCACAAGTACTGTCATCCATGTTCGTTTCTCGTATCAGGGACTGTTCCTTCCCTTTCCCGTCACTCTCTGAGGTAGAGAGACTATCACAAGTGCCAATCTGCCCCATGATGCTGTAGGTGTGATCAGAAGGGCGAGGCCCTCGGCGTTTACGGCGACGGCTGTGTGTGGACGTGGACATCTCAGCACGCACACCTGCACCCTCTGACCGCTCGGAAGGTGCCAGGTACTGATGAGCATATTACACCTCATCATCGTCGTATATGTCACTAGTGCAGCTTTGCCGATATCGTAAACATTAAACAAGGATAACAGTGATATGCTGTAGTTTTAATATGATTGTAATCATACTTGGTGGAACACCCGAGAATCCGCCAAATATTATACCAATTCCTCTTTAGCACAATGAGTACAAGGTCAAAGTTGAGAGTAAAGATTAACTTAAGACAATTTTTTCCCGATTTAAAACGAGCCCTGTGGAAGACTTTAAGATGAGACAAGAATCAAGTTATTCAATTTTGAGAATAATCAAAGGTCAAGCTCACAGACAAGATCAATGGTCACCCGTGTGCGTTCTTACGTTAATGTTCTTACCTAACTGTATTTTTACAGGATTGAGTCAAGCTCGTTGTGTCCCGCCTTTTAATACTGTTTTATCGTATTTTTCTTTAAAACTGTGAATGTTTTTGGCACACGCGACTTTTTCCGGCGATATATTCCACTGATTTATTGCTCTGTCTGGCAAGCTGAATTTTCTCACATTTTTCTTTAATCTTTTCTTATATAATTTCTTGCTGTGTCCTCTTGAAGATGACTGTCTGGGCACTACATATTCATTAATGTCAATCTTCTCTTTTCCCTCGACACATCTATATATCATGATCATATCGCCTCTTTTTCTTCTCTCATCCAATGGTGGTAACTGTAGCGTATCAAGTCTTTCTTCATAGCTAAGGTCCCTCAGGCTTGGCATCCATTTTGTGGCTGCTCCTTGTACCTTCTCAATCTTCTCAGCATGAATTTTCAAGTGAGGGTTCCATACTTCTGCTGCAAATTCAAGCGTTGATCTTATGAATGATGTATTTATCTTGTTTACCATTTCCTCATTGATGTATGTAAAGGCTACTCTCATTCTTGCCAAGTTATACGGTACATGTTCCACACTTTTCATTTATATGGTCTTCTGATGACAGTCTGTAATAGATAATTACCCCTAAATCTTTCTCCTTCTCAGATACCTGTAAACTGTTGCTCCCTGGTTTATAGTCCCACTCAGGCCCCTTTACACTCTTGCCAAATTTTATTACATGGGGCGGTGACGGGTTTTGTTTTCACTCGGTTTGTCCCTCTGTTTGCCAGTTAACAACTTTACGTGAAAATTACTAGTGCGATTTTGACTAAAATTACGGAGGTGAGGGGCTATTACCTTCTGATCAGTTGATTAAATTTTGGCCCAAATTGGGCCAAGGCCCAGCCTATAGGCCCAATTTTTTTTTTTTTTTTGTTAATCGTTTTCTCACCATAACTCCTTCCCAATTCATCATATCGACATGAAACTCAAACCTAAAGGTGTATCTTTCAAATCTGCCTCATTACAAAGGGGGGGTCACCCCCCCTCCCCCAGTCAGCGGCAGGGGAGTTTGTCAGGTGGGTCGGGCCTAAAATTTCAAATGGGCCTAAAATCGTCAGTTTTCATCCGATTTACTCCAAATTTGTTATGTGACATCTTTGACTAGATATCCTGTTGTGTTTACATCAGCACTAAAATGACTGCCGGGGACGGGTTTGCTGTGCCTTGGCACCACTTCTTCTGCGCTGAATTTCATCTGCCATATATGACTCCATTCATATAATTTTGTAATTCCTTACAAAAGGATATAACAAAATTATATGAATGGAGTCACAAATGGCAGATGGAATTCAGTGCAGAAAAATGCCGTGTGTGTGTGTGTGTGTGTGTGTTTTAACAAAATAAATAGTTTTGATCAGATTTTAACGAAACTTAGTAAAAACGCTGGTGGTCAGGCAAGAGGTAAAGCATTTTTTTTTTTTTTTCAGAACAGTTGGTCAAAAGTCAGTCAGAATGCAAGGTCATCTTAAGCAGTTTCCATCCAATTTAGACTCAGCTTTGTGAAACTGAGGGTATGTAAACAGCAACAAAGCACCTTTCCATTAGTCCTTTATTCTGCAACTAACACCTCAGCAGTCCTATTCTGCACCTAACAACTCAGCATCGTCCTATTCTGCACCTAACAACTCAGCATCGTCGTATTCTGCACCTAACAACTCAGCATCGTCCTATTCTGCACCTAACAACTCAGCATCGTCGTATTCTGCACCTAACAACTCAGCATCGTCCTATTCTGCACCTAACAACTCAGCATCGTCGTATTCTGCACCTAACAACTCAGCATCGTCCTATTCTGCACCTAACAACTCAGCATCGTCGTATTCTGCACCTAACAACTCAGCATCGTCCTATTCTGCACCTAACAACTCAGCATCGTCGTATTCTGCACCTAACAACTCAGCATCGTCCTATTCTGCACCTAACAACTCAGCATCGTCGTATTCTGCACCTAACAACTCAGCATCGTCCTATTCTGCACCTAACAACTCAGCATCGTCGTATTCTGCACCTAACAACTCAGCATCGTCCTATTCTGCACC
>JAGKTI010001664.1:24680-38121 GCA_018397915.1 Birgus latro
ATGGAGATGGCTGTGCTTAGTTAAGAGTTAGAGATATCAGACTTCGTAAATGGGTGTTTGAGTGTGAATGAACTGTGAAGTGTTGAGTCATCAGCATATCAATGGATGGGATTGTGGGTGACAGATAAGAGAGCACTAATATGAACCAGGAACAAGGTTGATGCCAGAACTGATCCCTGTGGCACACCAGCGTTAATTGAATGGAAATTGGAATATACATCATCTACTTTTACTCCTATTTTTCTGTCGCTGAGATATGAGGAAAGCAGAGGAACGAAAGACGTTAGTCTATAGCAAGGGAGTTTGGACAGCAGGGAACGATGCCACACTGTCAGAAGCTTTAGAAATATCAAGGGCTACTGCATGAGTTTCTCCATGAAGGTCGGTTGACTGATGGATGGTATGGGTCAGGAGTTTGAGTATGTCAATGGTGGATCTTTCGTGGCAAAAACCATATTGTTTACACTTATTAAGTTGTTGGATTCAAGACGTTTAACTCTGTGATTATTAACAAAAAAATTCAAAATACTTTACCAAGAGAAGATGTGACAGCTATTGGTCTGTAATCAGAGGGGTCAGCAGAACTTCCTTTCTTTGGAATTGGGTGGATATTGGCTTCTTTCAATGAATTGGGGAATGAAGAAGTACGTATGCATAGTCTGAATAATTTAGCTAGAACAGAGGCAAGTTCTTGGGAGCACTTTTTCAAAACAATTGGGGGAATTCCATCTGGGCCTGAAGCCTTGTAAGTTGGTAAATTGTTTAGGATGGATTTTACGTATCTTGTCTGTATTTTAAGTGGAACAATTTCGGGAGAGTCAAGTTCTAGTACTGGGACGATCTGACTGACTTCCTCTATGGTAGAATTTCTGGCAAATGTACTGGCAAAGATATTTGCTTTCCTATGTGGGTCATTTTTAATGTTGCCATGTGAAGATTTTAGTGGGGGAATGGATAATGACTTGTTAAAGTTATTATTGAAAGGATAAAGAGTTGACCAGAATATTCTGTTGCCATTAGGGCTGTTAAATAGTTTTGATGCTTAATTTTGAAGAAAGTTTGATTTAGCAAGATTTATTACAGCTTTTGCATGGTTTCTGGCAATTTTAAATTGACAGAGCGATTAGATTTTTTTTATTTTAAAGTAAGAGTTATATGCTAATGACTTTTGGGCCGTTGCTCTGGCACAGTTAATAAAATCATTTTGGAGAGTTCGATCTTTTAGTAAACTGTTGACTTGGTATGAATAAATCCATACCAGCTGGGATTAAGTCATTAATTTGGGACTGGGTATTCGTCAGACTCTGGGAAGATACTTGTGTCTGTGTCTGTCCATGCAGCAAGTTTTTGACAGATGCTTCAACGTTGCCAACCAATAAAAACTAGATTCATTAACCCGTCACGTCCCGACCGATTTCCAACCTCCGATACCCCCTAGTCCCAAGCATTTTCGGATTTTTTTTTTTTTTTTGCTCAAACCTTCGTTTCTGGTGAGAAACATCGAAAATTCATAGAGAAATTGCCCTCCGGAGGCTATAAATGATGCTATAGATGATGAGTAAGCCTTACGTTTTCTCTCTTTCTCAGGGTACCTGGCTAAAGAAAACGAACTATGGAAGGGTTAACTAATTCAAGCAACTTTAAATTACATATTTATTTATGTATCTGGTACGAATTTATGTGTAGTACAAGACTGTATTGGTTTTCACACATTTATATAGGCAATATAAGCATTGTTCAGTCACCAAACACATCCACATATGGCACTTTCCTTTATGACATTACCACCTCATCACTTCTGTTTGTTTCTTGCTCTAGCTTCTTTATTTCTTTGTCCTCCACCTCAGGAATCACTTTCACCGTGAATTTCGTCATTGGAGAGACTGTGGGGCAACATACCTTTACTAGCCAGGTTACTGCTAACAGGTGAATTGCCCAGTGTGGGGGAAGGGGGGAGGGGGGAGGTGAGGCCAGGCAGTGTCCCCGCTTGACAGCAGGTAGAGGAAGGTCTCCCACATATGCCTACCAAAAATCACCCATGAAACTTGAAAATTGTGCAAATTATGACCCTTGCAATTGTGCGACGTACCTGTACATCGATGGGTAGCTATGACAAAACTTTGCGACGTACCCATACGTCGATGGGATTCCTCGGGTTAACGGCAGGTATTCCATGCTTAGGGCGAACAACATACACATTCTTGTACATCGGTAATTTCTTGTAGACCAAAGATGGCTTTCATAAATACCGCAGAGTGATGCGGAATGGAGAAATGGCTTAGTGTAATGTGTGATAAGCATTCCTGTGATGCATATATGCAAATATATTCAAAGGGGTACTTGCACAGCAAGTTATGTGTCTCCATTCACCTGAGATGTAGATGATGTGAAAAAGATCTCTTAGGCGAAAGTTCATGGTCTGAGAAGTGAAGACCATAGCTAAGTTGGTCTCTGTCAAATGGAAAGACTGGAAGGCCAGGTAGCTGTCAAGATACAAGGTCTGGCGAGGATGCTGGAGACGTGAGCTGGTGTCTATTTCACTGGCATTCCTATGGACATACAACACAGTTTTATTTTCAACTTCCGTGATGATGGCTTCACAAACTATCGACCTCCTTTCCTGACACATGTCCTTCAGTTGCTTCCCATTATCGTTCTCTCCTGGTACTCCATTATTACTCATCATATCATTCACAGACCCAGTGCCTACTTTACCAGTCAATATCGCCCGTTAGTCACTATATCTCTTGGGCATTTCTCCTACTACTTCATCCAGCTCACCCCAAAACCTGTCAATCTCTGTCTCACTCCTGTCATCACACCGTGCATACGCTACAATCACAGCCAATTTCACCTTCTCAAACTTGAACTTGACATACATACACCTCGAGCTGACACTTGTGTAATCTCTCATACTACTCTGTCACACTTCATTCATCAACAAGGCAACTCCTTCCTTGTATCTTCCTCGCCCATTCATGCCTAACCTTACACACTTTACACTCTCCCACTCCTCCACTTCACACCCTTTCATCTTTGTTTCACACAGTGCCATCACGGCATGTCTTGCTCTCTTGAACACATTCACCACTTCCACCCTCTTGCTTTTCTTATTCACACCTCTCACATCCCACATGGCCATGCGAATCTGCCCATTTGTTGGGGTCCTGGGCAGGCACTGGACCATCCCAGGCTCTCCAAAACGACTGCCATAATTTAGTGATTTTAGATAGGGGAATCTGGGGGACACAACCCGGCCAGAAACCCCGGTTATATGGTTACCACCCAGCGCAGTAAATTGTTTCCTGGGTACAGGAAACCATTTGACTTGTCAGTCAGTGTAGCGACCATAAGGCAACACTACACTGAACAGATAATAATAATAATAATAATAATTATAATAGTAATACGAATACTAATACTAATAATAACAATAATAATAACAGTAGTAATAATAATCCGCAGTTATAAGGTTCATTGCATTTTAGGGGTTGTATTTATAAGTTTGTTGGGCTTAAGTACTGTATAGGATTGCTTCGTTACGCTTTCATCTTCCCTTATACTGTACAACGAAACACTTCACAGTCAAACTAGACTCGATATTATGGTGGAAAATACTCTAATACAAAATGAATCTTGCTAACAGCTATGAAGGTTTTATCGTGTAAATTGGCCTGTGTGTGTGAGAGAGAGAGAGAGAGAGAGCAAAGCGAACTGTGTGACGTTGCCACCACGTCAAGGCCACACTTTATTTATTCCTTCCTTCTTAGTTATGGTCCTTTTCCCCTCACAACCAAGCTTTGTTTTGCATGGAGGGTAAGGAAGGGCAGTGCAGAATTTTGCCATGTCCCACGTTGTTCTGCAAAAACAAATGTGTTATGAGAGAGAATTTTTTTTTGCTGGTAAATTTGTTGTAGAATTCGTCTGGCAACCCCGCATAGTGGCATCCTGTGGGCTGGCTAGAGTTGTCAAGGTTGCAGTTGTAGACACACACTTCTGTGGAATATTCGTCTAAAAGGTGCACCGATACTCCGTGTACCCGCCCGTAGTTCACTATATTGCAAATCATTGTTGGTGCAACTTGGGTCCTGTCACTCTCTGATCGGGTTCCAGAACTTATTGCATAGTCTCTCGAGCCTCATAATTAACGGCAGGCTATACATCGAGTCCATATTACCGTAGATTACCGTAGATGTTGTACCGGAAGAGGGTCTTTTCTAAGCCTGTGTCTCCGGGCTTCTCAATTCTTCACTGTTGCTATAACCCAGATGGTACCTGTTTTTTTTTTTTTAACATACACAGTATTAGAGGTAGCCTGTCCTCGGGCCCCTACGCTCAGAATTGGAATTGCATATAATTTTTTTTTCCCCCATATAAGTGTTTAGATGAAAGTTTGAGCAAATCAAAATTTGGTTTGCTGCCAGTTTTGTCTGAAGTTATATCGTGGTCAGTGGCAAACAGCCGAGTCCTAACACTGTTCAAACTACAAAAATCCTATACGTTATAAAGTTCATTGAAAACCGCAGACCAACGTTCTCACCAATTTACTGGTACCGTCATCTCACCTAACAGATAACTTTTTTTTTTTTTTTAGGCTAACAGCATTATGAAATACGGTAATCAGAATTTAAAGGACGGCTGTATTCTTGTATATCAAGGACGAATGAAGCATTTCAGATGACGCTGAAAGGGACAAGAAATATACTGCAACAAAATGCAACGAAAATAGGACGCGCGCATGTCTGATTGTATATACATAATTTACATACATACATACATCATCTAATCCTGTGTTGCCCCATGAGGAGCGTAGGGGCCCGGGGCTATGAAAGTCGGTCCCTGAGTGGCATTACGTGAGCAATATAAACATTTTTTTTTTGGCAGTTCCTTAGGTCCAGAGTATGCAGCTGGCTCCTCTCACTATTTTCTCATAACATGTAAGGCCTATAACAGTTGTAATGATGATGATGACTGTTAGACTGACCTCACATAAAGATGGTGTGTCGTACTGAACTACCATTGTTGTGTTGTTTATTGAATTTAAGCCCCTTTTATAATTTTCTTTCAGGTTTGCCTTTAATCTGTATAATAAACTATAAACTACTTATTATCCATATTAAGTTGTATATATTGTATGAACTCCTGTAATATAGCTGCAGGTAACTTTTTTTTTTTTTTTGTGGATGGGTGAGAAGACATTATATTGGCTATACTGATTGGACTGTGGGGAATAAGTGACTATTTTTGTCCTAATCAAAGCCTGGGCTATATTTGGGCTATGTTACGGATGCTGTGCCTGAGCAAATATATAACCAGGTGGCAACCCTTTATCTCGGAGGAGATAGTGTGAGGCGGAGACCAGTTGAGAAAGAAACGAATATTTGATTATCTGTAATTTGACAGATATTTTGTATCTTTCTGCAGACTAATTCCAGAGATCAGTGTCAGACTAACAAAAAAAGAAAGAAAAACAAAAACAAAACAAAAACTAAGGCCCTGCAGCAGGCCTTTCCACAGTACTACGCTGACATCATGGAAACAGTGTGTGCTGAAGACCAGTGAGTGGGGAAGAAACGCATGGTTGATTTAGTATTGCTCAAATGCGAAAAAACAACGAACCTGTAGCCTTTCCACAGTACTGCTTTGTGAATATCATCGTACTATAGACGCATGCTTTGTTACACTCTGTATTGAAGATGGAAAGTTAACACACACAGTTTTCTTTGAGGGTGAGTACTAAATTCATTATTATAGTTTTCTGACAGATAAAGGCGTTTCTTCTTCATCTCAGTTGCTGTAACCGGCCGGCCTAAGAAATGTAAACACTCCTGCTTTCCTACGTGTTTCTTTTGCTAGGTGTGTGTGCAAGTTGATTGTTACAGTCCATACCAGGACACCAGACGGTTTTATTCATCAGAGGATAATGGGTGTGGAGAGGTTCGACAGCGGTAGTGGAATTATTATGGTATTTTTATTATCCCCGTCCCACACTGCCACAGGCTCCAGCAAAAGTAGTTCAGTATAGGAAGGACGTTGCCCAATAAGTTCTGGTCAGCCTTTTGCAGGGCAGCAACAAGATCGGCTCGGGCGTGGCAAATAAACACAGGCGTCTCAAGTTCGTGGTCTTTATTCACCAGATAAGTACACTTAATGCTTGCCAACTACACTTCACTGTTTTCACAAGTACCGGAGCTATGAACTGATACTGAACTGTACTAAAACTGAAACGAAACTGACTCCCTAGGCTCTTCCACCTCCTTTTATAGCCTTGCATTACATTTGAATCTTCTAGTTCACTCTAGCACCTGTATTTACCAAACTGGAGACATCCAAAACATGCCAGACTTTCCTTATATTGCATAACAGCCTAAATGCTTTAGCATACAATCTATCTATATACCTAGGCTGCTTCCCCCCAAAAAGCGGTGGCTCGATCGGTAGAGAGGTGGCTTGCAGTCCCGACGGACCCAGGTTCGAATCCTCACTGGGGCAGGGAACAGTTTAAGGATTCGAATCTCATTTAAATCAGGCTTTACTGATCTACCAGAAGACCCGCCGACATGTCGTAAAAATACCCCCGCTAATACCAATTCACCAGTCCTGTATGAGACAGCCCTAGCATGTATTCAATATGGACGGTGGATGTTAGCGCCGAAGTGATGACATGTATAGGTGTTGGTATGTAGGAGGACTGCTGGGCCCTGATAGCAGCAGGCTGTGAAGCCTATGCCCAGAGTCGGACACATTAAAACAAAAAAAAGGGAGGTAGCCGAGACAGGTCAACATACTACCAATTCACTCATCCACTCATACACATTCATTCGCATCTTAGCCCCAAAGGGGAGAAAGGACAGATCCTCACCGCACCACACCGCACGAGGGTCAACTACGCAGTGCAGTCAGTGACATCCGCAGCAGGGCCCGACAGCAAAGCTGGTTTACCCCTGCATAAAATTTAATGCATAACTTTACAAAATACCTCTGCTCACAAATGGCAGGCTAACTTGCAACTCTCGTTCGTTCGTTAGAAGATATTCTCCTCCACCAGTAGCGGAGGCCGGGCCATACACTGGTTGCCAAGGCAGCTAAGGAGGGAGATAGGTCTGGGGTTTGTGGGGTCGTTATGTTTCGAGATTGGGTGTATTACAGCATGCTTCCACAGCAAGGGTAGGTGGCTTAGGGTCCATGAGTGGTTGAGGAGGTCCAGAAAGGCCTCCTCAGCCACTGGAACTGCATGAGAAAGCATGCTGTAGGTGGTTCCGTCTGGGCCTGGGGCTGTATCAGTGCTGTTTTGTGGGCTTGGGCCAGCTCATGTGCAGTGAAGGGGTGATCAGACTCAGCTGGGGTGTTTTGGCTAGTGCAGATTGTTTCGGCCCTGTGTTGGTGCAGCTCGTCTTGTCGGCGTCTGGTGTCATCTGAGAGATGGGTTGGGGAGGTGCATAGAGCGAAAGCCTCTGCCATGTTCTCTGCCTCTTCACGAGGGTTTGGATGGGTTGGGGACGGGTACGGAGGGGCTAGAAACTGCCTTCTGTTTTCTCCAAATGGAGCCAAGGTTGGAGTGGGCTCCAAGGGATTGACATCACTCGAGCCATTTTTGTTCTTTGATCTTGTTTTTTCTGCAATGGAGTGTCAGATGACTGACTGGAGATATCAAAGTGCTTCGGGGGTAGGGTTGGCCCTGTATTTTTTCTTTGCCCTGTTGAGATGGTGATTGAGTTCTCTGACTCTGCGGCAGCAGAACCAGTGGTCCTTGTGGTGGTGTCTTGGGGTGGTGGTGGGGATGGCAGTGGCTGCTGCTGCTTGGAAGGCTTCTGTGATTTCTGTGGCACGTTGGTCTAGGTCTCGTGAGGAGTTCTAGGTGAGGAGGCGGTCGAGAGTGGCGGTGTATAGGTCCCAATTTGCACGCTTGGTATTCCATCGTGGGGGAGGCCCCTGGGGGGGGGGGCTGGGAAGCAGAGCAATTCTGATTGTTCAAATTATGGCGTGGTGGTCCGACATTAAGGTGGGGTTGATCTCCCATGTGGATAGGTGGGCTAGGGTGGAAGACACAAGGGAGAGATCTAGCCTGCCTCCTTGTTTGTGTGTGTAGGAGTGTTTGGATCGTTGAGGATGGCGTCTCCTCCAGTATGCTTGTGAGGTGGCGTCCTGTGGGTTTGGTAGGGCTGTGGGAGCGAAGGCAGGCATGGTGAGCATTCATGTCACCCCCGACGAATATTTGATTGGTTACCGAGAGTGAGAGTAGCTCCTCAAGGTCGAGGTCGGCCGTGGGTGAGCGATAGATGTTGTAAATCTAAGGTGACTATTGGCTAGAGTGATATCTGCCCTCTGGATTTCCGCCCTGGAACCGCAGTCTGGTAGGGGGCTGATAGCCACTGCAGGGATGTGATTGCAGACTTATACAGCGCAGCCTCGGGGACCGCTCCGTGTGTGGGGGAGCAAGAAGGGGGTGAAACCTCGCATACGCAGTGGGCGGTGATTACTTAGGAGTGTTTCCTGCAGGAGGATTGCAACTCTCACTCATAACTGAAGAAAATTCGAGAAGTACTGAGAACCTTACAGTATTTCCTATCTAGCAAATTCTACTTCTCAACACTACCCCCTCCCTAACCCTTTTGTCGGCCCAACAAAACTACACAGTATTCACAAACATAATCGTTAATCCTAATGAAACATCTAATTATACATAAAATAATCCTTCAGTTTATCAGGTCTTCTCCTATGTCACTTCTGATGACAACCGTGCCCCTCCACACAGTCCACTCCTCCTGGAGGGTCTTGGTCCTCTTCCTGATTCACTTTTTCCCTTGGGAAATTGTCACCATCCTCTTGTACTTCAGCTCCTTGGTCCTTCTCAACATCCTCTGCTGGGGGTGAGCACGATTCCTTGGAGATATCCCAGCTGTAATGTCCTGGCCCATGGTACTGCCACAGATGATTTACATGAGAGAGAGGAGTGTTAGCTGGGAGCAGGGCAGTGAAATGGCGGGAGACAGAGCGACATGGAGGCGATTTGTTTGTGGCCACCCCTTACGGGATTAAGGCGTCTGGCAATAGACAGATAGATAGAAAAACAAAAACGGTGAAGTCATTAAATGCAAAGATAAGAGGCTCCGGAAGAAGATGGAATAGCAGCAGATTTACGGTTGGATGCAGGAGTAGAGGTGCAAAACAGGCTTGCTCACTTATTTACTCAATGTATAAAAAAGATGAACATTCCCAAATCATGGTGCAATGCAATAGTTATTTTACTTTACAAAAAAGGTGACTCGAAAGATCTTAGTAACTATCGACCCCTTAGCTTATTATCAGTCATTTGCAACTCTTCACTAAAGTCCTTACGAACAGAATAACTACAAATTTGGAAGAAAACCAATCTCGTGAACAGGCAGGATTCCGAAGTGGGTATTCAACTGCTGATCACCATCTATACACAATGAATCAGCTAACTGAGAAAACTACAAAATATGATAAACCAATGTTCTTAGGTTTTGTTGATTACGAAAAGGCTTTTGACTCAGTGGAGCACATAGCAATTATAAATTCATTGCGAGAACAAGGAGTGAATGCGAACCTTGTAAAACTGCTCGAAAACATATATAAAGAGGGAACTGCTAAAGTAAATTACATAAGGACTCAGAGAAAATTAAGACTGAGAAAGGTGTGCATCAGGGAGATACAATTTCACCAAAATTATTTACAGCGTACCTAGAAAGTATTTTCAGAAAGCTAGACTGGGAAAACAAAGAAGTGAACATAGATGGAGAAAAGCTAAACCATTTAAGATTTGCAGATAACATTGTCCTAATCTCAGAAACGGCAGAGACATTGCAAGAAATGTTAAATGACCTGAACAGAGAAAGTCTCAAAGTAGGACTCAAGTTGAACCGGAGTAAAACCAATCTTTAATCCACAAACACCAAAGAGCGTCGTCAGAATAAGAGGAGAAATTCTTGAAGAAGTCAATGAGTACAATTACTGTACTTGGAACAAATACTACAATTAACGAAAGATAATAATAGCGAAATAAAAAGATGCATTACAATTGGAGGGAAAGCTTTCGGTAAACATAGGGACATTATGAAAAGTAGCTTGTCAGTTTGTATGAAACGAAAAGTTTATAACGAATGTTTAATTCCAGCTATGACGTGTGAGACATGGAAACTGACAAAATCAATGGAAAATAAGTTAATCCGTTCTCAGAGAGCAATGGAAGGGTCAGTGTTGGGATAAGAGACAGGAAAAGATCAACTTGAGTCAAAGATATAGAAGTTATAAAAGAACAGAAATGGAGGTGAGCAGACCATGTAGTAAGAATAAGGGATAACCGATGGAGCAAGAGGCTGACTGACTGGACACCAAGAGATTGTAAGCGTAGCAGAAAAAGGCCAGACAGGAGGTGGAGAGATGAGACAGAGAAATTTGCAGGGAAAATGTGGCAAAGATTGGCTCAGTCAAGGAATTCGTGGAGAAGGTAGGTTGGGGGGGGGGCTTTTCTTCAGCAATAGACTTGTAATGGCTGATGATGATGCCGGACCTATAAGGCGAACACTCTAATCCTATTTGTTGTAGTTCATTTTTTTTTTAAATACTCCAGAAGACCATGTACCTCTTATGCTTATGAAGAGGGATTATAAGAGGTCCAGGAACTTTCCACTTCAGCTTACGCAGACTAATGCACGGTATTTGTGCGCACTTGTTTATTATTACCGGTGACCTCAAATGGCCTAGGAGGTCAACCTCACATAGTCTAAATCCGAACTGGAGGTCACGTGAGTCTCCTTGCCAAAAATTGGGCTGCAGGGGTACCCGGCGTTGCCCAGGCCAAAAAAGGCGAACATTCTACTGGTGACCTCCAATGACCCAGATCTGAATTTTGACTCCCCCTTAAACCATCCTTGGGTCACCCTAATTCAGAATATATATGGGTCTGGGGGTCTCTGGCCCTTGGTTTGGGCGTGATGGAAGGACAAATAAACAACGCGGCTCTTATATAGAAACTTGTATATCACTTGTTCGCGCCACCCTCTCAGTGTACAGTATGTTTTCTCATTTCCTCTTGCCCTAACTCCACCCCTGTTTTCTCTCTCTCTCTCTCTCTCTCTCTCTCTCTCTCTCTCTCTCTCTCTCAGTCAGTCTGTCTATCAGTCTGTTTCATTTTGTCTGACTCTGTCTGCCTGTCTGTCTCTCTCTCTGTCTCCTTCATCGGGTTCCAAACTTTATTCTTTTGTCTGTCTGTCTGTCTGTCTGACTGTCATTAGTTTCCAAAACTTCCAAAAAAAAACAACCAATCCTCTGCTCCTGATGCTGCTATTTCTACTACTACTACTTTTTCTGCTACTGCTTTATTTACTACTACTTCTTCTACTACTACTATTACTACTACTACTACTACTACTACTACTACTACAGTACTAATATTAATACTTGTGCTGTCATTATTGCTACAATCACTAGTACAGTGGTGTAGGGACCAAGGGGGCCGGGGGGTCACGGCCCATCCAGTGATATTGCTGTGGGTGGGGGGGGGGCGATGTATGTTTGGCCCCACCCAATATTGTCACAAAAATTACATTATCACGGTGCCTAAAACTTCTTTCTGTGCCCGAGATAACAGCATCTACGTCCAGTACATAACATTCGTTAAAGATTAATTTTCAGTTGAAAGCCGCCATACAGCCTCTCTCTGTTCCTTGCCATCAGTCATTAAATTTTATAGCGCTAGTCCATGAGATTCTCCACAACAAAAATTTTATCGACATACTGTATATCCCACTTAACCAGGCAAAGGATGTTACAGGTACAATAGCTGGCAATATCCTCCAATACCCTGTGCCTCAAAACGTCCCTGAAATTGGCATATTTTCAAAAATTTTCTTGGAGACTAAACAGTGTCATTATGATGCACATTTATACAGTTTACAGATCAGCTTAACTTAAAAGACTTTGCACAACTGTTTGGAGTGGCAGCTGACAAAAGGAGACAGTGTTTTGGTGGCTTCAAGAGGAATGATTTGAAGTAACCTTTTCTGTATTTGTATAGTTTACTAAATATTCAGTTTATTTCTTAATTTACATTTATCAGTATGAATCAACGCAATAAGTTTAGTGATCCTTTATTTAAATCCTAACAATATTACAGTTATGACAATTTCCTCTCGTTGTTTTCCTTCTGATATTTTCCACACATCTCATGCAGTCATTTTCACTAATATACTTTGTGTTCAGTTCTTTAGAAAGATGTACAGTGACACATTTGACATAATACATATGATGTATTCTGATTTACATCAAGGTATTCATTAGTGTAAATTACTGGTGACTTCAAATGACCTCTGACCACTGACCTCAAATGTCCTCGTAGGTCAACCTCACATAGGCAGTGTCCAAACTGGAGGTCATGTGAGTCTCCATGCCAAAAACTGGGCTGCAGGGGCACGCGGTGTACCGGTGACCTCAAATGACCAAGACCTGAACTTTGACCCTCCGGAAACCATCCTTGGGTCACCCTGCTTCAGAATATATGTGGATCCGGGGGTTTGTGGCCCCTGGTTTGGGCGTGATTGAAGGACACACAAGCAAACAAACAAGATGGCTCTTTTCTATCCGTCTGTCTGTCTGTCACTCGTTGCCGCCACACTCTCACTGTATATTCTCATTCCCTCTTCCCCTGTCTCCACCCCTGCTCTCACTCTCTGTCTGCCTGCCTCTTTTTATTGGTAAATCTCTCTCTCTCTCTGTTTTTATTTGCAATTCTGTCTTTCTGTCAGTCTGTAAGTCCTTCTCTCTCTCTCTCTCTCTCTCTCTCTCTCTCTCTCTCTCTCTCTCTTTTATCAGTCAATAAATCTATGTATCTATCCATCTACCTATCTGTGTGTTTATCTTTTTCTCTGTTTCTCTCTCTTTCTATCTGTACTTCTGTCTGCTTGTCTGTCTGTTGGCTACTCTGTCTCTCTCTTTCTCTCTTTTTATATGGAACCCCCCCCCTCTCTCTCTCTTTCTGGTTATTTGTAGCTCTGTCTCTGTCTGTCTCTATGTTTCTCTCCATTCATAATTACTATATATGCCTGGGTCTGTCTGTCTGTCTGATTTAGCTTGATGTAACGGCGTGAACTGGTCGGAAACTGCAACCCGCGAAATAGTAAACAAACCATTTTTTCAACTTTTATGTCAGAATTGGTCACAGTGGACTTAATAACGGTATGAAAACACAGATAATCGTACAGCAGTTGGAAATATATTGTAATGAAGAGGTTATAAGTCAGTCTTACTCTATAATCTTCCTACGTCGGTTTCACATGATTCACTGTTAATGGTATACCCTTTGTTTCTTCCAGAGATATGAAGTGGAGAGGACTGCCCATCCCGACAAGCTCAGTGGTATGTTGTGGGAGGTACGAGGCTGCTTGTGGAGTGGTGCAAGAATACAGGATTCACTGTTGCC
>JAGKTI010001664.1:48117-67655 GCA_018397915.1 Birgus latro
CCCATGCGGTATCAATATAGATAGATAGATATACTGTATGCTGGAGTTGTCTCAGTTGTTGGAGTCTAAAGAGTGAGGACTGGGGAGGTTAGAGCCGAGGAATAGAGGTCGACTGGTGTGTAAATTTGTTAAGTGAAGTGCAATGATTTAATTCATTTACATACATTAGTGAAGGATTTACCCTTGTTTTGTAGTAAAAACAGTTTAATATACTACTACTAATAATAATTAAAATATATATTTTAGTTTTACCCTAAATATAATTTCATATATGCCATTCAGTACTACACACTATCCAAAATCCATAAAGTCACCTATTGTTAGTCAAAATATAGTAAATAAAGATCTAATTGTAGTGGATGAGTAACTAGAGATTATTTTTATCCCCTTGATTATGAAAATATCATCCTAAACTTAATATAATCCTCTAATGGTACCCAGAATAAAATGAAGCTGATGCCATGGTACTGAAATGGATGAAAATGGTTTCCGTTTGCGTTTTTGCATTTGTAGAACTTCAAGTTTCAAGAATTCTTCAGATTTGCTGTTGCAGAAGGCAATTTTTTGTGTATGCGGATTTGTGTTGCAGAATAGAACTTTCGTTTTCGGTGCCCACCTCTGGTAGGTACACACAGATAAGTCCTCACTATACAGCAGTCAGAGCACTAGGGCATCGAGTACTGAGGGGTCATAAGGTTAGTCACAGCACTACAGCAACGAGCGAGGCGTGGGAGGCCACAGACTAAGTCACAGCACTTGGGTTGAGCTACCGCGTAGGTCACAAGAGCAGAGTGCAAAGATACTTCCTCACTGTATGGCATCCATAGGATAGGCTGAAAGGCTTGGCACACCGAGTGGGCCACTCCCGCAACGCATTGTGATTGACTGTTGGCTGGTGCACTGCTGGGTTTGCTTGCGTGTCAGTTGATTGGTATATCTGAGCCGGATGATACACCTCACCGCTGAAAAATGCACAGTACTGCCGATTACTTACCATTTCTTAACTGGATATTTCCTAATTTTGCTGGATATTGTTTTAACAGAGCCGAGCAAAACATGCTGGATATTACGTTGGGCTGGATATTGTGACAAAGGATAATTGAGGGTTTACTGAACTATCATTCCAGTTCCATCTGAAGAATATTTACAGCTGGTGAAATACAATGAACATTCATCTCCACTAGTGCGTGTTTCAGATGGTTCAATTTTCCATGTATTCGTCTGTACAAAGCTGTCCTCACGTAACTATGCATTGACTCTTTGAGCGTCTGTACATCCTTCCCCTCCAAACACATTCCCTCCCCTCCCCTTCTGTCTTATTCTCCCTTTCCATACCTTCACCAAAACACTTCTCCTTGAATTCTATATATACGTTGAAGCTTTGAGAGAGAGATAAAATACTGGAAAACAAACAGGGACAGTTGTAAAAATAATAAGTTAGAGTTAAATAAATGAAGTATTAAAGATGGTGAGGGTGAAGGAAGTTGGAGTTACACATGTTAGAGGGAGCCAGGGTTTGTATTTATCAAAATAGTTAGGTGATAAGTGGTGCAGGAAGGTTGAGTTAAGCATGAGAGAGAGAGAGAGAGAATGTATTTTTCAAAGTTCTTGACTAATTTGCTGGTTAAACAAGTCTGCCTAGCGGTGTACCAGGATCGCAAATCAAGTTGTTGTTCAAATATGTATATATTATTAATGCTGATTAATTTACCTTCACAGCACCAGCCTGAAGTGGTTCATGGGTCAGCTGAGTCCAGAACAGGTCGCGCAGTTACCCTCAACAATCACGCGTCTGTGGTTGGCTGTGAGGAACGACTCACAGGCCATGGTGATTCCCCACCTTCATTGCCTCACACATCTGGACGAGCTTGGTAAGTGCCCTTCATATTACCTCACCCTCCCTTCCTACCACCTCACCCTCCCTCCCTCCCTCCCCTCCCCTTCCCTCACCCTCATCATACCTTCACTTTCATGTTAACTCTTTTTCTTCTCATTAACATTAATCAGCAACCATACATCTATGGCTAAAATATTTCCATGAATGATATACTCTTATAAACCACCACACTCCACCACCACCACATTCCCATTACCATAATACGACTACCAACGTACTATCGCGATCTCCAGTTTCTTTACCCCCTGGTGGACTCTGTGTATATCTATCTGTATGTGTGTATTATATTGTGGACTTTGTATATATTTCTCTGTATATATATCTCTATGTGTATATATTTGTATGTATGTCTCTATGTGTATTTGGCTTAATGGCCACATTATGGCCGATAGCCATTAATTAAAAGAAAGTAAAAGTAAACTTTACCTCCCCTGGCTCGAGGGAAGTCAAAGCCAGGGCTGAAGAAATGCCAGGCGAGTGGACGCTGTTAGTCTGGCAGTCTGATAATGGTTCACGATGACGGAGCGGAATGACTCACACTCAAGCCCAACACTGTAATTGACACCTACCAAACAACCACAGTCACGGAATATGACTGATATATTTGTCATGAAGTATAACTAAGAATGAAGGTATTTTTATCATTTAATGCATTCTTCGAATGTTTCTCGGTTTCCCATGCATCACGTAAGCACGGTTCCTGTTTGAACTATCTTTATCGACGTGTTCACGGTACTCTCGAAGTAGCTCTGTAGTCTGTGATTACTACAGCAGTGAAGAACTCAAGTAATATTGGGGATATATCATTATGCACATATCAGTATTATACATACATTTTTCTTGCTGCTTCCAGTTCCTTCTCATTGAGCCTGACCAGTTACTGCTTGACCTTAACCTGGTGCTCCGAGAGCACTGTGTACACTGAAGAAGATAGTTCGAACAGGAACCATGTTGACATAGTGCATGGGAAACCGAGAAGTATTAAAAGAGTTCATTAAGCGATATCGATGCGTTCATCCTTTTTCAGCTATATTTCTTGACCAACATTTCAGTCATATTCCATAACTGGTTATATGGCAGGAGTCAGTGACAGTGTTGGGCTTGATGTGTGTCATCCCGTCATCATGAACCATAACCAGACTGCTAGACTAAGTGTGTCCGCCCGCCTGCCTGTTCTTCAGCCCTGGTGTCAACTTCCTTTGAGCCAGGGGTGTAAAGAAACTAGGGATTACGATAGTACCATTGTAATTTAATTTTCACATTTCATCAAATGATATTTCATTCTCATTACCACAATATCTAGCACCAAACATGCTCTCCCTCTGCTGCTCTTGTCTGTCACCAAACCTATCCATTGCCATTCCTTCTTGTTCATCACTGATTATATAGTTTTTGTTTATTCTCTCAATCGCAGTTCTCCTTTCTTAACTCAGATGGGTCCTCTTTTTAACTTTATCCTTTCTATTAGCATTTTTTAAAATCTCTAGTTGCAGTGATTTTCTCAGCATCTTAAACCATTACTGCCATCCTCCTCACTCCATTCTTCTTCCATCTATTATTTTCTTCCTCCTGTTCTCTCCTCTGACCAACTCCATCTCCAACAACAAGTCCTGCAGTTGATGTGGGTGCATTTGGTTCCCGCGAGACACCATAGCTTCCCTGTGCAAATGTCACCTTTCATAATTATATCATCCCATGTTGTAATCACTGGTCTAATTCAGGCGGGAGGAAACAATTTACTATTCATCGTGCAGGTATTGAGCGATGTCACAAGAACACATTTTCTGGCAATTTTTTT
Organism: Birgus latro; assembly: GCA_018397915.1. NCBI lineage: Eukaryota > Metazoa > Arthropoda > Malacostraca > Decapoda > Coenobitidae > Birgus > Birgus latro. Next base: position 51,813 of record JAGKTI010001664.1, read on the forward strand.
TTTGGGGGGGGGGGATCTTTTTCGAGTTTCTGGTAACCATTTTTCTTTAATGAATTTAACGGGTCGTGCTCATCAGTGCTTTAGTGTCCACGGCTGGGAGCTCTCTTGTAACTTACTCAAAGGAGGAAAACTGCAATGGTCAAGTTTGTATAATCAATGAAATAGCACAAAATTTTTCAGTTTGTGATTCCCTACATTAATTATAGGCTATACATGACTAAAAAAAATTGGTTTACACAAACAGTGTGTAGCTAACAGTAGGTCATTATGTGTTCCCTACCTGTCAACAAGTGCGCTGGCGGAAGGTTAGTGTCCCTCTCCAGAAAACAACTAAAAAGACAAGCAAAATGCATTGGACTCAGGTTGACTTACAGGTGACGACCAAAGACCGAACAAAGGACATGTTGAGGACAGTTACATGGAATGCAATGAGTGTGACTAATGAGTTGAGAGAGAGAGAGAGACTGTCCAGGTGCTAGAAGATGCAGAAGTGGACATGTGGGGAGTGATTGAGACCAAATGATGGGGGTGAGAGAGTGGGAGTATGGATTGGTCACATGTTCAGGAGTAGGTGAGAATGTGGGCAAAGAAGGGTGTATGTACTGTTGTGTGCAAGAGGGCAAAGAAGGGTGTATATATTGTGTGCAAGAGATGGAAGGAGATTATAGATGGATCAGGTGGTTCTAGGACTGCGTGGGTAACATTGAAAGTATAAGTGCGGGTGATTGTGTATGTATATGCGCCAACAGAAGACAGTGCAAGAAGAGTGAAAGAAGAGATCTGGGCAAATGTGGAAGCAAGTGACACTGCTGTTGACTGGAGATATGAATGGAAAAGTAGGGAATGTGCAGGTGGATGGAGTAGTTGGTGAGTGGGTTGAGCCTGCAGAAGTGGATGAGAATAACAGTGCTCTAGTGGACATTTCTGTAGGGATGGGATTCGTGATATCCAACACCCTCCTTAGGCTCAGAATTATGCACAAGTATACATGGCAAATGATGAGAAGAATGGGTGGTGAACTGAATGAACTGGAGGCAATGATTGATTATAAATGTGTGGATAGGAGAATGAGAAGATATGTGCTAGATCAGAGAGCATACAGAGGCTGGACATGTGGACTCTGACCACCACTTGGTTGGCAGTGAGAGTCAAGGTACAAATGTGATGGAGGATAAGAAGGAAAAAAGGGCAGGAGGAAGCAATAAATACAAAGGTGGCAGAAAGATGAAAAAAAAAAGGCTGAATCTAAGAGAGAAGTGGAGGAGGGATTGGGTAAAAATTATTTGAATCAGATGAGGGATTAAGCCAAGCCCTACGTCTAATAATGTGAGATGCCAGATATTGCATATCTGGCTCAACATTTGGCTTTGAGCCAGATATTGTGATTCTGTCCATCTCCACCCTCTGTCCCCAAAACTTTACCATGAGTAAAATATAAAAATTACACATATAAACCAATAGAATAATGATACAGTACAGTAATAGTGCATACTGTATGTACTCACCAAGTGATGGCACTGATGGAGGGCAAAGTTGCACAGTGCAGTACAGTACTGTATTGTACAGTACAGTACACATAATCTCATGTGGTCTAGTGGCGAATGTCTCCCCTAAAGATTACCCCAGCTCCTCTACCTCAGGCTCGATCTATGCCAAGGGTGATGGGGTAGGTCGCGGCGATGGAGTGGCAGAGGGTGTCTGGTTGAGCTCCAATGAAACCTCTGACTGAGGGGAGACCACAGGTGGAGACACCACAGTCAGTGCGGCTGATGGTGGTGCCATGGCCAAGGTGCCTGGCTGAGATGAAGAAGTGGCTGTGGTGGTGCCTTGCTGTGGTAACAATAATTTGAGGTAGCTAAGTAGAGTTTAAGGGTGATAGAGGCCAGTATGAGTAGGTCAAAGGCCGAGGTGGCAGAGAATAATGCGAGGACATGGTGGCGGAGTGTAAGGTGTCATGGGATGGAAAAAGGACGTGATGGAAGACTGCCTGGGGATCCTTCACGACCCAGCTTTATCACATTCTCACGGCCCTGTCATTGGCAAGTGGCCATGGCATCAGTAAAGATGGGTTGCCAATTGGGATGCTCACAGTAGTCAAGAAGGATGTTCATTGCACCATGAACCTGCTGAAGCCTTGGGATTTCTGCCTCTTCATCATGATCATCATCATCATTCTCTTCCTCCTCCGCTTCATGCTCAGTGCCCCCTGCAGTCGTGGACTCCACAATTTCCTTTTTGGACAGAGTCTGGTACTCAGGATCTCCCTTGTCCATTTCCAGCTAATCGTGGATAGTGTTCTCAGTCACCTGTTCTCCTGCTGCTTCTACATGCTGGACAAAGTCCTGACCTTGGAAGCTGGTAAGGTCAGCAATGGCCTCTTCACCCTTGAGGAGCTTGCTTCAACCATCTCGAGCATGAATGCAATGAGTTCCCTCCAAGCCTGTGCCCAGTTGTAGATTGCAGACTTGAGGGAATACTGCTTGAGGTTGGCCAAGGTCCCTTCCCATTACTGTCCATGCCTTGGCCTGCCTTCTCCCCATCCTTGAGCACAACCATCACGTCTTCCATGAACCTCTTCTGGTACAGCCACTTCATTGCCATGATAATGTCCTGGTCCATGGGTTGCAAGATTGAGGTCGAATCAAGAACATGACCCTAATATGACCTCCACGTCCAACCAACTCCATCTCAGAAGGATGACCAGGAGCATTGTCAAGGAGCAGCAGAGCCTTCACTTGGTTGCAGACGAGGCCAAGACTCTCCATATATCGGACAATCTCCTTCACAGAAAGAAAGATGGAATATCAATGCTTTAATGGAGAACAACAACAGGGAGGAGTGAGTTTGAAAGGAGTAAAGTTGAAAAGAGTTGGAACATTCAAGTATTTGTGCTCGAATATAACAGCTGAGAGCGGACTGGATGCAGAAATTAACCATAGGATACAGGCAGGATGGAGAAACTGGAGGGATATGTTAGTATAGTGTTATGTGACAAAAGAGTCACTGCAGGAGTGAAAGGAAAAGTATATAAATTTATGGTAAGGCCTGCAGTGATATAGTTCAGACTCTTGGCCCATAAAGAAGTCTCAGGAGAGAAAGCTGGAGGTGGCAGAGATGTGGATGCTGAGATGGATGAGCGGGGCCACAAGAATGGATAAGATCAGGAATGAGACAAATGGGAGAACGATTAAGATTGTGGAAATCTCAAAGAAGGTGCAGGAGAGGCGTCTACAATGGTATGGACATGTAATTAGAAGGAATGAGGACTGTGTGGGTAGAAGAGTGATGGGCATGGAAGTGGAGGGTAGATGGATAAGGGGTCGTCCGAGGAGACAGTGAATGGACTGCATACAGTAGGATATGAGGGAGAAGAATATAGCAGGGGATGCATTTAGACGTCAAGGAGAATGGAGATGATTAGTCAGAAACAGCAACCTCATATAAACATGGGCAAAGATGTGAAAGAAGAAGAAAAATCTTCTTCACAGCATGACTGTGATTCACAGCATGATTGTAGAACCAATCCTTGAAGATCTTGGCTGTAAAACAAGCCTTCAACTGGTGGAAATAAATCACTGGGAACCCCCAAAGTCAACGTGGCTGGTGTGTCCTACTACAACAGGTTTCAGATGATGGGAGCCCATTGCTTTGGCACAACAAAAGAGATGTGCTGTTTGGTCACCTTACAACCAGGTAACAACTTGTCATCAGCCAAGGTATTAGTTTCAACAGCATTATAAACCTGATTGAGACAACCCGTCTTCATCACTAAGGTTTTTAAGCTTGGTACGAAACTTATCAATTCCTTTCATGTCTGCATCCAATGCATCACCATAGGTCATCTTGCTGGACATCCAATTTCAAACTTAGAATCCAGTCAGCCAATCTTCAGATGGCTTGAAATCCACAATTCTCAGTTGCTCAGGGAACTAGGTGGCTGCAGCGTCCAGCTCGAGGGGATGCACAATCATACCACTGCCACACTCTTGTCGAGATCACTTCAGGCAGGCCTGGTCAAGTTCTCCAAACCGTGGCTTGGCCATCAATTTGCATTCGTGCCACTGCAGAGTTGCATCATGTTGACCCTAGAAGAACACCTTGATGGAGTGCTTGTTCTTCTGCAAATCCTGCAACATGGTCCAGGGCATGTTGTAATGTTCGGTTAGCCTTTAGTATATGTGCCTTACTACGAATGCTTCTATTGACTCTCATATACATGTGTCAGTGCTAAGGTGATAAAGTTATCATATTTATTTATCAGTAAATTTTTATGACAAGACACGAATATGCTAACAAAATCCCATTCTTATGTGAAGGAATGGTACATGGCAACTATCTTTTATGCTCTGACATTGTAATATAGGTGTCATCAGCATAAGACATCTGCTACAACATTTTGGCAAAGCATTTCCTCAATAGTACTTCTTTGCTTGGTGCTATTCACCTATGTAGGCAATGTACAGTTGCGGCCATATCAAACAGAAACACTCTGTCCACCAGCAAGGTGGTGTAATGATCTCTGCATCTGGCAACACTGATAGGTATGGAATTTCACCAAGGCTGCGTTTCAACAGCTGGAGTGCTGCGGAACGTTCCGGCGCTTTCGAGAGCGAGTGTTGGGGGTGAAGGGGTGTTTGTTGTTTAGTGACTAGGACAAACCGAACGCAGTGATCATTGAAGCTGTGCGCAGTTATTGGTGGTATATAAACAATGCCCCACCTGACAATATAATAAATAACACCGTTTTGTGATTATGGTAATAAAACATTTTCACACAATATATATTCGTATATTATTCACATGAAACACACAGGTTTCATAAGTGTGACTTTCGACAAACAACACGAACCATACAACACTTACTGATGGCCAGCATAATAAGCTCTTGTCACATTACCTGAATTCCCGCACCTATTATTATAATCACAAAATTACCGTGACCCCCCTCCAGGCTGGCCATGAACCTCAAACTGGTAGACCTCTTAGATAACGCGATTTCATAAGAGGTGACGCCAAAGGAGGCGGCAGGGTGGCGTGCCTGGGAGACAGAAGGAGGGAGGTGGGTACGGAGGGGGCAATAGTGGGAGGGGGCTGGTGGGAGGGAGCTCTACAGGAGACGAGTGATGGGGTAGGGGAGAGTGGACTGTCAACCCTTTTTTGTTTTTTTTTTCTACTACGCCAGCGTCCTCTGTCGCCATGCAGAGGGCGCCTCCTTGTATTTGAAGCTCATTTCTCTTACTGACTCTCCACCCTGAGCCCGTGTCACACTCGTGTGACGAATCTTTCACACACACACACACTGTGGCAGGAAACTTGGATGGGATGGATAAATGATACGCTGGTGACGTGGTGCTAAATCAGCTCTAATATAAAGTAGATTATGGAATATGCTAGTCAGGCCGTTAAACGTTACCAGTATGCAGATTTTGGCTCGTTACACAGTCTACCACCATGTTACATCGTCTATAGGACGTCCTACTCCCCAAGGGGTGGCAAATTACAAAACCCTGCATTATTACTGCCTGGTGACAACTGTCATCACATGGTGATATATGAAACGCCCCTAGAATGTTTGTCTGATGTCACACCTGTTGTCATAGCAACTGGGAGCTATTCTTCTTGCATTTACGTAGTACCATCATGGATGACGACTGTGATATAGAAAGCAGAGGGGGTGGGAAGAAATTTATCTAGCAACAATAAATAATATATAGCAGTAGTGATTCGTGCCTATGGTTCTCGTTAATATCTGTTTGGCACCCATTAAAACGAAAACATGATTTACTAGGGGGGGGGGGTGGACTGGGTCCCAGGACATAGGCGATACTGGGGTGGGCTAACAGGTGGGTAGAGAGATGCTTTATCAGCTGTATTACATGATCTTTATGTCTGATTACTGTCAACCCTATACTAACAGAGTTAGTCGTAGTATGGACATGTAGCTGTTAAGCTGTCTGATTCATACCCTTAGTAATCAGTTCACTGTCCGACCCTTCCTGTTCCCAACAACTGCGTGCACTCAGACTTGGGTACTGACGGGGAGGAGAGATGGCCATAATGACTGCCACATCATGAACACCAGATCACATGTTTATACATCAGTGATAGTGGCCTTACTTAGCCAGGGAAACAGTTCCGTGTTCGGACACTGCTGAGATGTGTGGCTCAGTAGTTGCTCAGTTGCTCTCCGCGAACAGGGCAATGTTCCTCGTATTTATCTTTATCCTGTCAATTTCATGCAGTGTGAACGCTATTCGGTTGTTGACCGTAACAAAACACACCGCAGATAAAGTGTGTGTTTGCATTTAACCCAAGGCGTCCCATCGACGTATGGGTACATCGCAGCGTTTTGTCACAGCTACACCCATCGACATACAGGTACGTCGCGCAATTGCAAGGGTCATAATTTGCACAATTTTCAAGTTTCATGGGTAATTTTTGGTAGGCATATTTGGGAGACCTTCCTCTACCTGCTGTCAAGTGGGGATACTGCCACCTGACCCCCCCTCCCCCCACACTCGGCAATTCACCTGTTAGCAGTGACCTGGTCAGTAAAGACATGTTGCCCCACATTCTCTCCAATGACGAAATTCACGGTGAAAGTGGTTCCTGAGGTGGATAAAGAAATAAAGAAGCCAGAGCAAGAAACAAACAGAATTGATGAGGTGGTAATGTCATAAAGGAAGGTGCCATATGTGGATGTGTTTGGTGACTGAACAATGCTTCTGTTGCCTATATAAATGTGTGAAAACCAATATAGTCTTGTACTACACATAAATACAGATATTAATGAAAATAATAGGGACCATCATTACTGTCAGAGTGGTCATATTTATAAGTGATAAAGGAGAAAATCTACATAGGCCTATCCCTACTCTCTCTGCAGTATCAGTCGTCATCCACGATAATACTACATAACTGGCTACAAGAGTAATTCCCAATCACTATGGAAACAGCTGTGACATCTGACAAACTGTAGGGACGTGTCATAATATTGCGCATTAACAAATAGTCACCATACTCATAATACAGGGATATTGAGCCACTCAGTGGAAACTGAGTCGTGTATTGTTACAAACTATGACGGTCAAATACAACCCGTGGCAACGTCAGCATATCGTTTCATGGTCTGACTGTAAAATTTCATATTCTCCAAGAAACAATGATTTGGCCCAGTCATCACCTTGTAATCTATCCCTCCCGCTGTAGCTCTTGTTGTCTACCAAAGTCCCCTACCCCATCATCCCTCTCCTTTAGCCCCCAGTTCGACCACTATTGCCCCCTTCCTCACCCGCCTTTCTCCTCCTGTCTCTCAGGTCCCCCGCCCCCACCCTGCCGCCTCCTGTGGTGCCGCCTCCTGTCTGTGGTGATCTAGCTTAGATTTTAGAGGTCTACAAATATCAGATTCACGGTAGGGAGGATGGACGTCACGATTAATTCTCTGTTCATTGATGGTTGTGGGGAAGCTGATAACTATGACTTATATGTTGAATTGTTAACTGTTGCATGGTTTATGACTCGAAACTAAGCCACTCATGAAATCCGTGTCATAATTTTTAAAAATTTACCATAATCATGACATGATGTTATCAGTATATTAACTGGCGGAACGTTGCTTATATAATTTAATATTATTACCATCATTAACTGCGCACAGCGGCAATGATAAAAGCGTTCGGTTCGTCATAGCGACAGAACGAAACCTGGTGAAGTTCAATACATATCAGTGTTACCAGATGTGGAGAGCATTACACCACCACGCTTGTGGATGGGGTGTTTCTGTTTGATATGTCCGCAACTGTACATATGTAGATTAATAAATATATAATCTATTACCTGGCAAGTAGTCAGAGGTAATTGGCCGGCCGTGGTACTGAGATGAAGAAATACGCCCCCCGGAGCAGTGAGTGGAAAGTGAGGGGTTGGGTACACCTTGGGATGGAAGACCGTTTGTGTTGCTGTGGATCAGTACAGTGTGACAAGCATGTACTGGCCATTTAACTGCCGCAGTAAATGACGGATTTGCCATTTGTTCCTTGCTATCTATATCCAGACAGTTTTATTCACCTTTGGAGAGGCTTTTTGAACTGCAGAGGGTAGATACAACCTTCATTTCCCTCTTCAGTAAAAGATGTCTTCCTAATGCTAAATACCGTCATTTATAGCCGACGAGAATTAACACAGACATTACTGCATTGAAGGAGTTAACACTGACATTACAAGAATCAACACAGATATTTAAATAATTAACACTGATCTCAGAAGACTTAACATGGACATTACTGTATTGAAGGAGTTTATATTAGAAGAATTAACACAAAGATTTAAATAGTCAACACTGACATTGGAAGAATTAACACAGACATTTAAATAGTTAACCCTCAATGGCCGTGGTCCAGGAAATCGTCGGGACCCAGTGGCAGGACCCTGCACCATTTTTTCAGATTTCGAAAAACAATTGTCTTTTTCTTACCAAACTTAACCCGTCACGTCCCGACCGATTTCCCAACTCCGATACCCCCCAGTCCCGAGCAATTTCGGATTTTTTTTTTTTTTTTTTTTAGCTCAAACCTCCGCTTTTGGAGAGAAACGTCGAAAATTCAGAGAAATCGCCCTCCTGAGACTATAAATGGTGCTACAGGTGACAGTCAGCCTTAGCTTTTCGTTCTCTCAGGGTACCTGGCTTCAAAGAAAACGAACTATGGGAGGGTTAACTAATTCAAGCCACTTTAAATTACATATTTATTTATTTATTTGGTACGAATTTATGTGACTATATTGGTTTTCACACAATAATATAGGCAATATCAGCATTGTTCAGTCACCAAACACATCCACATATGGCACCTTCCTTTACGACATTACCATCTAATCACTTCTGTTTGTTTCTTCCTCTAGCTTCTCTATTTCTTTGTCCTCCACCTCAGGATCACTTTCACCGTGAATTTCGTCACTGGAGAGACCGAGGCGCGTCATGTCTTTACTGGCCAGGTCACCGCCAACAGGCGAGTTGCTGAGTAAATGGCGTGTGGGGGGGGGGTCAGGTGGGGCCAGGCAGTATCCCCACTTGAGAGCAGATAGAGAAAGTTCTCCCACATATGCCTACCAAGAATCACCTGTGAAACTTGAAAAATGTGAAAATGACTGACCTTGCAATTGCATAATGTACGGGTACATAGATGGGTGCCACTGTGACAAAACGTTGCAACGTACCCGTATGTCGACGGGACGCCTTGGGTTAAGAGACACGTCTTGCCTGGCAATGCAATTATTGGCTTCCTAGACCCATCGCGTGCTTTGCAGTGAAACGCGAAAAAATTTCACCAGATGACTGCGTACTTGCCAGTGAAAACTAAATAGAGAAATGAAAAACATCTCACTATGAAATACCCATATTTTCACCCCCAAAAAAATTTCAGTAGTGCTGAAATTGTTTGCATTGACTATTTATGTGTATTACTAATGATCAGTACATAAGATGGGAGGTTTCACAAAAAAATAAATATTTTGAATTTCTTTAACATTTTTTAATGTTAATTTTGTTTATGCAGGTATTGAGTTATTTCTGTTGTGTGGATGATTTTTGTCCAAAGTGAGGCAAGGGATGGTGTTTTCAGACTCTAACCAGACAAGGGGAATGGCAAAAATTCAATACGACCAATGATTATCACCGTGCAATGAGGGAATTAGTGTGAAGGGGAGAGAAGGTTTTACAGCCATATATTCACCATGAGATCACCTCATATGTTGCTGAAATGCTTGTGCAAAACAAGAAATATGTAAAAGGAACAAGTTCAGTAAATGATTTAATTAGCCTGCATTTATATAAAAATATCACAATTTTTAATGTTTGTTGATGGATATAGCTGGTGTTAATTAGACAGAGATTGTAGGTGTATCGTAGATGTATCGTAGGTCGCAAGAGCCACCAGTGTCGATAGTGCTGCCCTTGTACATAATCGTAGCTCAGGAAGTGGAGATTAACGTGGGCACTATTGGTAAAATCGTGAGGCGTTGGAAAGCTCATTGTGGGTAAAGTGCTTCTCTGTCTCACTGGCCTCACTATCTTGTAATGTTGGTGGGGTGAGTTATAGGCATTCTTGGGTTATGGAGTTTATTGTACGGAGTTATATCGAGACGTGATTGACAACGTAACGTACCGTTACGGAAAACCTCCTACCTACCCTGTCTCCTAGTTTCTGTCTTCAATCATTCTCTCGAGCTCTCTGACTATGCCCTCCAAAATCTGAAAATATATACGGATCCGTGGGGATGTAATGCCTGGTAGATTTCCATGGATAGTTTCCATGACGTCAGATAAACAGGCTCAAGTTGGTTAAACTGCTCATATGAAATTCTTGTATTGTCTGAGCTAAAAGGAGTGTGTTGGTCTCCACCAGACACTATACATTGCATTAGTGTTACACATTGTGCTATGACATATCGGTGCTTATGTATTAATGTCCAAAACTGTTACATATTGTGTTATATCTTAATGCCTATATGTTTTCCTTTTTTCTTATGTTTATAATGTTTGTTCCTGTATGGAGTTTTATTTTTTTTTTCTCTAGGTGATTTAGGAATGAAAGAAGGAAAGAGAGGAGAAAGATATTGGGTGCAGCTGTGTAGGGACAACCCTAGCGGTCGAAAAATGATAAGGCCAGAGAAAAGCTGGGGAGGGAGGGGTAAGGGGACAGTGAGGTCGTAAGTTATAGTTGTAAGAACACCCACGCACCAAAGTTTCTGTACCCCCCCTCCCCCCTCGGTGGAAGAAAGTGGAAGTGAGGGTTAGAGAGAGATGGCAGGCATCGGACACCCGCGAGTGGTAGTTTGGTACTGAGCTACGAGGCGAATGGTGAGAAACATAGAGACATTGGATTCGAAACATTTCCACACTATTCACCTGCAAAATATTATGCACTCGTAACATACAGCATATATCATAGAGTCCTTTGAAACTGGTCCAGACACGACCCATCTGTTTCGGATCCTCATCAAACAAATAAAACACCGAGCTGCGGCTGGTCATGATTACTGCAGTGATAATTTTTGTGAAAGTTATTCCTGGTCTGTCTATAGCTATAATATAGAATGATTGTGGATTTAATACTGATTCCCACAGTAGCTGTGCTGATGATTATAAACATTAAAATTAATTTATGTGGATGGATAAACCACATTGTGATGGGCAGCAGAGAGCATTCACCAGTAATTAACTATAACCAGGTGAAATTAGAAGTAAACCCCAAAATATAGACAAAGAAGATACGGCTGTGGTATCCTGCTCTGCCTTGTTATCCAGGCCTTAACCGTCTCTTCACCTCATACGTGCAATATTATCCTTCAGTCTCTGCCTCTTCTACTGCTCTTACTTCCCAGTTTACTGCGAGCCGTCATTTTCCTTAGGGGTTTCTAATCGTCCGGTGCTATAACCCCTGATGTATTACATTGTTCGTCACATCATCACTCCCACACAAACAACGTTAGCATAAGACTGCTGAATCTGTTACTACCATTATTGGCACTGCCACTACTAACCCCCACAGAGAAGCATACCCACCCACATCAATGTCTCGGCGAGCAATGAAGGTAGAAGGCGCACCAATGACGTAGTACCCATAGTACCCCAGGACCAAAACAATAACCGTCCACGTCGGGTGTGACAGACCCAGTGATACCATTCAAGGGTTAACAGACACATAAATAGTTAACACTGATATTTGGTTGCAGTCTAACAACACTGTTTTATTGTTTTCAGAACTATATACACAAGGACAATATTTAGTTTGAAAGGATAATTCACAATGTAGTGTCACTGTCAGTTAGTACTGTATTGATGTTATAGATAATTCAGTTATATTTAGACTAATAAATATGTAGCATTTGTATGTGGTCAGTAAAGTACTGTATTTACTTATTTATGGACAGTTGGTATTAGCATCACAGTTGTGACATGTGAAGGTGTGAGATGTGGCAGGAATGCTGGGCCTCAGGTAACAGACTGTCTAGTTCATGTCTAGACTGGGGTAGATATATGAAAAAATCTTCAGCCTGAGGAATTCTTGCCTCTCTAATCGATACCTTACTTTTCTGCTGCCTTTAGTTCTTTCACCTTAACCTGGCCCAGATTTTTATCTTTTTAGAAAAAAACAAATGCTGTGTCTCCATATCCTTTCCACAACACTTGTTCGTGACTAGCACCATATTCTAGTGTTAATGGTTTGTTACAACTCATCATTCAGGATGGAGAGAAGACAGTTTTATGCCAAGTTAGAGCAAATACAATATACTGCACTATCAGCCTTGTTTTAGACGACAGTACTTCCACCAGATAATGCAAGTCTGTGTTGTCAATTCAATCTGAACTATTTTACAAATTATGTCTTTCCTTGGCGGTGTCATTTTAGCTGTGCACATAGCAGAGGGAGTGTCAGCAGCAGCCCTCCAGCCCCTGCCAGACGTCATAAATCGTGATGGTAACAGCAAGGTGTTGGTCTTCCTGAGTGACATGGGTGATGGCGGACAGCACCGAGCCGCTCAGGTGGCACAACACCTCCAACCACCATCAGGGTCAGTACTGACGCCAACGTTTGTCCCTCTTACATTTCACAGACTTCATAATAACCTCTTACACACATACAGTAGGTGCGGAAAGTGTTGATGCCATCTTAAAAAAAGAAAACATTCTTGTGGTTAGCAAGGAGAAACAAATAAATTAACACTCACCATTGAATTTAGTATTTACTGGCATTCCCCTTCACCTTTATTATCTTCTTAAGGCGTCTGGGGAGACTGATGGCGTAGTTTTGCAGAACAGACGGACTAAAACTGCTCCATAGCTGCAGCCTCAAGTTTAGGCAAAGATGATGTGTCCATACTACGCAGCTGCCGCTTCATGTGCGCCCATAAATTCTCAATGGGATTGATATCTGGGCTGTTTCCGGGCCAATCTCGAATAAAGGGAACCTCACAGTCTGTTAGCCACTGTTTCACTGACTTTGCAACATGTGCAGGGGCAGAATCTTGCATAAATACTCTTGCCTTGGTTTTATCAAAAGAGTCACTTAAAACATCACATAAGAGCTCCAAATAATTGTTCTGGTTCACTTTTTCATTTGCAGGTAGAATTACCAACTCACCAACACCATAATATGTAAAGCAGCCCCAAGCCATGAGTGAGGCTGGGTATTTAACAAACTTGGAAGTGTACTTAGGATCCAGGGGGTCACTGCCTGGTTTGCGGTACACTCGTGATGAAGGGGTACCAGTGACAGTAAATGTTGACTCATCACTCCAAAGCACAGTTTTCCATTGCTCCTCACTCCAGGCAAGATATTTCTTACAAAAATTTACTCTCTTTTTCTTCTGAAGTGCAGTTAGCAGTGGTTTTTTACAAGCACAAAAACTCCTGTATCCCAGATCGTCATGCAACAGCTGCTGCACACTTCTGACAGACACATCTGCCAGCAACTGTGGGTTCTTTTCTTTTAAATCCCGTGCTGTTAGCCTTGGATCCTTGCTAACTTGCCTTGAGATCAGCTGACGGGTCCTGAAGGTTGTCTTACGAGGTCTCCCAGGCTTGGGAAGTGGAGTGGGAGGAATGGCCTCCCCACTGTCCTTGAACCGCTTCACCAGTCTCTGCACTGTCCTCAGTCTAACACCATCTGATTTGCAATAAATGGGAGTTTGTGGCCAGCTTTGTATAAAGTAATCACTTCCACACGTTTTTCCTTGCTTGTGGGTACTTTAGGCATGATGAGAATGTGGTAGGTAACCAAATAACTGTGTTATTTGAGTCAAAACATGCCCTCGTGGTGCATCACACACAGAGACAATCCTCCTCCTGTGGCTGCCCAAACATTACTGAGCCTGCTCCTGTGGTGCCAAACCTATCAAGCAGGGTTGCCAGCTCCTGTTGAAAAAGCGTTAGCTCATTTCGCATCACAGGGGAGGGTAGTATTGACCCTACTTCTCTTAACGCGAAAAAGAATGATGTCGGCAAAAAAACGTCAATACTTTCCGCGCCTACTGTATATACACTCCCAGTTTTCTTATTACACACATTCATATACATATGCACACACACACACACACACACACAAACATTAATTAAGCAGGAATAAAGCATTAAAGGCAACAAATGGTAAATGGCTGCAGCTGTTCATAATGTCAGTGTCAATTATGCTGCAAATACTGGTAAAGGAGTGAGTGGCGTCACGCTGACTGAACTGAGCAGAAACTCCCACTACACTCCCAGATGGACACAGTGTGTGGAGTAAATGATACTAATGGTATGTTTTAGTACACAAAATGGGTCACATACAAGTGTAGCCTACTCTTGGGGAATCACCAGAAACAGATTGTGTTATCAGAATTAAAATAATTCATGTAGACATTATAATCCTGATTATGTAGAAGTTTGTTATCACGGGTTTGGATGCAGGAACTTGATTTTGATAACGTAGACCAAACAAACCCTGTCCGGGAGCCAGCTTACAAAATAAGCTGCTGAAAATGCCCCGCTTTCGTCAGGTTAGGCCATGGTTGGGTCTAGGTTAGATTAGGTTAGGTTAGGTTTGGTCTGAGTGTATTTGTTAGCTGTGCCATTATGTATCCAGAAGAACACATGCACTTGGATACATTCTGATTACTGACACATGACAAGGAACAACATTCCTCACCACTGTATTAATTAGGCTGGCAATCTTGGGTATCTGCTTTTGTGTGTTAATTTCTCCCCAATAAAATAATCCTTAGTTACCATGAGAAGTATAGGTGAGTGTGAGTCTGTGTGTGAGATGATGCATACACCACAAACATATGTTGTATGTGCTGACACAGGTTGTTGTGAGATGGAACATACACCACATACATTTGTTGTATGTGCTGACACAGGTTGTTGGGTTGTTGTGTGACGGTGTACACCTCAAATGTACGTTGTGTACTGGCAGTAACAACCACTTTCAAAATAATTGACTGGTACATTTGGAAGGAATTTTAGTGTAAAGTGGAGGGAACGTAAGATAATATTCTGGAAAGAGGTAAAAAGAGTTAGAAAGGGTGATAAAGAAGTCGGGGAGTGATAGAGGTGGTAAATTGTTATTGGAGAGGGGGGAAAAAGTGAGCAGATGGAGAGAACACTTTAAGGAATTGTTAAATGTAGAGAATGAAAATAAAGCGAGGGTAAGTGGCTGGGGAATTGCTGGGAGAAGGAGGGAGGTAAGAAGAGAGGAAGAAATCAGTAGGATGGAAGTTGTGGAAGCAATGAAGAAAGTTAAAATGGGGAAAGCCCCAGGAATTGATGGAGTATGTGGTGAAATGCTGAAGCATGTGGGAGAGATAGTAATAGAATGGATGTGGAAGGTGTGCAGATTGGCCTGGGAGGAAGGTAGAGTCCTAGAGGACTGGAAGTCAGGTATAATTATTTCCCTGTAGTAAGGAAAATGGGAAAAAGATGTTTGGTAATCATAAGCGAATTTGTCTTTTTAGTGTAATGGGAAAAGTATATTGTAGGATATTGGCAGAGTTAGGGAAATAACAGAGGAATTAGTTGGAGAAGAACAGGGAGGTTTTAGGAAGGGAAGAGGCTATGTAGATCAGATATTCATCCTTAGATCTTAGTGGAGAAGTTTTTAGAGAAGGGAAAGAAGCTGTCTGCGGCCTTCATGGATTTGGAGAAAGCATATGACTGGGTGGATAGACAAGGAATGTGGAAAGTATTGATTATATATGGAGCAAATGGGAAGCTGTTGAAGACCGTGAAGAGTATGTATGAGGGTGCTAAGGCTGCAGTGCGTGTGGACAGTGAACTGAATGTATTTTTCTGTTTGAATGTTGGATTGA
>JAGKTI010001665.1:0-15381 GCA_018397915.1 Birgus latro
ACCCTTTTATTGTGAACTTCGGATATAGCGACCCACCATTTTCAGAGCGAACTTCCACCGGATATATAGACCTTTGTTTGGTGTATGTGGCCAAGGTTCCTTTGTGGGAGCACCCGCGCGATGAGTCACATTGGCTTGCTAGCCTGCGCGCCTCACCCTTTTCATTGCTGGGTCTTCCTCAGTCTGTGTGTGGTTCTCGCTTCGTGTGGCTCTCTGCCACCTTACTTCTCTCACTTGTGTTACTTCTCGTACCACGTGTGAACTTTTTTTTTTTTTTTAATGCGAGGAAGAAGGAACCAAAGGCCATGGGCCCACATACTGTTCTTTCCAAGAAAAAACAAAAACAATACAAAAGAGAGCTAAATTTAAGATCTATTCATTTCGAGATGCCTGGACACACTGCATTTGAAAGACTGGAGATCATAGGAAGTAGGAAATACAGACAGAGGAAGACAGTTCCAGAGTTGACCAGTTGCATAAATGAAGGACTGGGAGTAACGGTTAACTCTTGCATTAGAGAGTTGGGCAGAAATTGGATGAGAGTGTGTTGCTAGACGTGTGCTACGTGCCCATCGTATAGGTGGAGGGATGCAAGCAGACAGTTCAGAGGAACAGTGACCATTGAAGTAGTGATGGAAGAGAGATAAAGATGCAAGAGTGCGGCGAGGAGACAAAGGTTGAAAGGAATCAGTAAGCGGAGGAGAGTTAATGAGACGAAAAGCCTTTGACTCCACCCTATTGAGAAGAGCTGCATGTAGGGAGCCTCCCCATACATGAGAGTCGTACTCCATACACGGGCGAATAAAACTCGTGTACAAGGTCAACAACTGTGCAGGGGTAAAGAAAGTTTGGAGTCGGCTTAGCACACCTAATCTCTTGGAAGCAGATTTCACAAGAGCTGTAGTCCCTCTCCAGCACATATATTGTGTTGTTGTTGTAACAAGAGCTGTAATATGTTCTTTCCAAGATAAATCTCTAGAGAATGAAACCCCAAGTATGTTCAAGGATGATGCAAGACTGAGCTGGACATTATTAAACATTAGTGGGTAATCCTGAGGAAGATTTTGTCGGGTTGATAAGTGTAAGAACTGAGTCTTTGATGCATTAAAAATAACAAGATTATTTTTACTCCAATCAGAGATATGAGCCAAGTCAGACATTAGGTGTGCCATAGCTTCATCCCTTGTTTGTTGAAATGACTGCTGAGATGGGCATTGCGGAAACCGAATGGAAAGGTGAAGGGTGGAATCATCAGTATATAAGTGGATAGGGTTAGATGTACAGCTTAGAAGGTCATTGATGAATAAAAGGAAGAGAGTTGGTGATAGGACAGAGCCCTGAGGAACACCACTGTTGATAGGTCTTGGAGAAGAACGATGGCTGTCTACAACAGCGACTGTAGAACGACCAGAAAGGAAGCTAGAGATGAAGGCACAGATAGAAGGTTAGAAACCGTAAGAGGGCAGTTTGGAAATTAAAGATTTATGGCTTTGAGATGTCAAGTGCAATGGCAAAGCTTTCGCCAAAGTCCCGAAAGGAGGATGATCAGGAGTCTGAAAGGTAGGTGAGAAGATCGCCAGTGGAGCGTCCCTGATGGAACCCATACTGACGATCAGAAAGAAGGTTGTGAAAGGAAAGATGCTTTAAGGTTTTTCTGTTAAGAATTGACTCGAAAACTTTTGAGACACAGGATGTTAAAGCAATTGGACGATAGTTAGAGGGTTGGGAATGGTCACTCTTGTTTGGGACTGGATGAATGAGAGCAAACTTCCAGCAAGAAGGAAAGATACAAGTTGATAGACAAAGGCGAAAGAGTTTACGTAGGCAGGGTGTAAGCACAGAAGCACAGTTTTTGAGGACAACTGGAGGGACTCCATCTGGCCCATATGCCTTGTTAGTATTGAGGCCAGTGATGGCAGAAAATACATCAGCTGAAGAAATTTTAATGTCAGTCATGGGGAAGTTAGAGGGGGGGAAGTGATGGAGGAACAGCACCGTAATCGTCTAAGGTGGAATTGGAGGAGAAAGTCTGAGTGAAGAGATCTGCTTTATCAGTAGAAGAAATAGCTACATTACTGTACCTACCAACGGCAACGATGGCTTCGAAATCAACTGGCCCTTCGTCCTCAAGCAAAGGGAAAACTAAGTTTCTCTCCCTGACTGAGAAATATAAAATTATTCAGGAGTATGAGGAAGAGGCAACACGAAGTCAGCTCATGAATAAATATGACCTGAAAAAGACAACAGTCCATGACCACATCAAGGCGAAGGAGAAGGTGAAGGAGGCCATTGAAGCAGTGGAGGCTGGCAAGAAGGGGAAGGAACTCTATCGCAAGCGACGACTTCCCACAGAAAATCTTGACAAGGCAGTGTGTAAGTGATACACGCAGGAGAGAGTAGAGGGTGTTCCTGTTCGAGGTGTTGATATTCAACATGCGGGGCAGAGGCTTGCTCGTCACTTAGGCCATGAGAATTTCAAGTGCAGTGATGGCTGGCTGTGGCGCTTTAGGCGGCATCACAACATTGTGAATGAGGCAATCACGGGCGAGCTTCTAAGCGCCAGTGCTGACGCAGTGGACCCCTTCATAGACCAGCTTTGTGAGCTGAAGGAGAAGGAGGACCTCCACTACTTCCAAATATACAACGTTGACAAAACTGGTCTTTTTTGGAAGTCACTCTCCCAAAATACACCGGCCTCCAAGACTATAAGCAGCACTTCGGGGAGGAAGAGTGTGAAGGATCACATATCGGTGTTGGCATGCACTAACGCCGACGGGTCCCACCGCACGAAACCAGTCATTGTAGGTAAGAGTAGGAAGCCATGGGCTTTCAGAGATATTATGGACAAGCTTCCTATGGAATACCTCAGCAACCCTTCTGCCTTGTTTACCCAGGAGATTATCAACGACTGGTTCCATCACAGTTTTGACCCTTCCGTTCGCAGCACCAGGCCTGGTATGGCATCAGTAGGGAGGATGTAATGGCTGTGCTCCTCCTTGACAGCACCCCAGCCCACCCTTTCACTGCAAAATTGTGTTCCAAGGATGGAAAAATATGGGTAGTGTTTTCACCTCCTAACACGACTGCCTTACTTCAGCCAATAGACCTGGGGGTGGTTGAAAGTGCCTAAAGGCATTATTGAAATAATTACCTGGACTAGTGCTTAGTGGTGACAGAGGATGGTATGCAGGAGGAGGGGTATGTGGACACCAGGGGGAAGAAGACACTGGACAATTTCAAGAACAATATCAAGGATGCCATACTGAACTGGGCAGAGGCTTGGAGGAAAGTGCCAGTGACTACTCTCAGCAACGCGTGGTGCAATCTACTCAAATCCCCCAAGACCTCATCCCAGAAGCCTGATTTTGAGGGGTTTGAACTACTAAAGGCAGCAGAAATGTTGGCTGAAACTGGCCAAGGCTCTGTCCCTGCAAGAGAGGTGGAGGAGTGGCTGGAAGAGGATGGTGGTCTGCTTGGATACCACCACCAGACAGAGGAGGAAACAGTGCAGGAACTGACCACGCCTGAATCACCTGCAGAGGAGGAAGAGGAGAGGACACATCAGCCATCTCTGTCTGCTGCCATCGATGCAGCAGACACAGTCTTGGCCGTCGCAGACAACATTGGTGGATTTCTTGGGCAAAAATTATTAGCTCCTCAGACAGATTAGGCTGGACCTTCTGATGGAAAACCAGGCCAGGCAAGTCCAGCAGAAAATTTTGGACTTCATTAAGCCTGTTGCCTCGCCTCCTGGAAAAAAAAAAAAATGTACATTGTCAGAGACCTCAAGTGTGTCTGTTGCTTCAACGTCCTCTATGAGCCCCCCCAGTTTGGCTTCTGGCACCAGCACGCCTTCCTCTCTGACACAAGGGACACCAGAGCCACCAGAATTAATATTCGCTGAATCGGATGATGAATGAGTGAATAAAGTGTCATAATATATGGTGTATATAGTGCTGTACTTAACTGTAAATATTGTTTTGTAATGTTCAGTTTGTATTATTAAGTGTTAAATTAAGTATGGTGCCCTAGTGATACAGTACAAAAATTTCTGGTGTGTACAGTGTGGTGTGCTCTGGTGTACAGGTGTACAGTGTTGTGTCAGGATCTAACCTCTTCAGAAATTCCCCATGTCTCCCTCCTCTTCCTGTCATGACTACAGCATCACTTCTTGGCACTTCCTGGCATGGTAAGTGTACTGTAACAGTACCACATTATCCTGTATTCTTATTGTAGGCATTGTATTTATATGTACAACTTCATACAGGATGGTATTTACTGTACATGTATAACTACATAAACCATTGAATTCTCCCTGTGAAACTTCATAGAGTAAGCTTTTGTTGTGGTTGTGCACGTAGGACCGAATGACTCCATGGATATAGCAACCTTGGGTTGGTAATCCCTCGGATAATAATGACCATTGGATAGGCTATAGCGAATTATCGGATATATTGACCCACCCCTCCCCCCAATTAGTTTGTTATATCAAGGGTTTACCGTAGACATATATACCTTGCTCATGTACAGGTATACCTCGATATACAATACCCCTACATGCGATACCCCAGCTTAACAATGGGGGTAGAAGTACCACCATACCCCTCCTGACAATGTCCAAACCCTGGTTTAATGAAGGGTTTTGATTTTTTTGACCAATTCTGATGATATTTTAGACTAAAGTTGTGTGTTTAGGTTGATTTATAAACTGTTTTTAGACTGAGATTAATGTGTTTTAGTCATAGGTAGGGTGAACATTGTCATTTTGGGGTACAGTTTACAAATTTTGATTTTTTCCGGACATATTTTATGATTTACGGATTTTGTTTATTAGTTTTAGTGAGTTATTTACAGGTGTTAGGGTTTGGTTAGCTTCTTTTACAGCTGTTAGGCCATTTAGATTGGCTTTAAACTTGATTTTGGACTCATTTGCGAGGGTTTAGGACTTGGTTGGGGGGCAAACCCAAAGCTTAGGTGGGACCAGGCAGTATCCCCACCTGACAGCAAGTAGAGGAAGGTCTCCCACTTATGTCTACCAAAAATCACCCGTGAATCTTGAAAAATGTGCAAACAAAGGGCCTTGCAACTGACTGACGTATGATGCACATCGGTGCGTCTGTCCGTGGCAAAAAGTAGTGACGTGCATCGTACGTCGGTGGGACTCAGTAGGTTAAGGAAGTGCCCAGGCAGTCTTTACCAACGATCTTCTGACTGGCCGCGTTCAGTTGACTTTGGCCATGTTGTTTACCAACCATCGCTCTGACTGGATGCGCTAGTGTATTCCGTGTCAAAGCACTGGGAAACTTAATGATTTTACCATACCTAACTTTTTTTTTTTTTTTTAATAACAGTGGAAGGAGAAACAAATGAATTAAAAAAAAAATCCATACATCAGGTTACTGGTGTCCTCCATTCATGAAATATCTGTAACAGTTGGACTTGAACAGCTGTAGATTGAAATTTGGAGGGAAACAACTCTGAGGAAGCGAGTTCCAGAGAGATGCAGTTTGGGGAATAAAAGAATTCTGATAGACGGAGGTTCTGCAATATGGCAGTGTGACATTCCAGTCATGAGCGCTGCCAGATGCCCGTGTAGCATGAGGGAAGGCATGGAGAGGTTGCACAATGGACACAACTTCATCTGAGCATTTGCCATATAAATATCTGTAAAATAATGCAAGGGAAGCAACATTCCTTCTTACTTGTAGGGGAGGTAAATTATTTGTAATAGCAGGGTTATTAATAATTCCAACAGCTTTGTCTTGTTGTTTTAATGCAACCTTTCCACATCCATTCCACAAGGGTGAGCAGTATTCAAGCTGAGAGCGCAAATGACTTTTGTAAATTATAGCTATTTGCTCGTCGGTGAAGAAGTTACGGACTCTGTATAACAGTCCAAGTTTCTCTGAGGCGGTTTTAGCAAGTGATCTGACATGAGAGGTCCAGCTGAGGGCACTGTTGAGTGAGATGCCGAGAATTTCAGTACTTTTGGGGACGGGAATATTAGTATCATTGAAGGTAATATATGAATCAGGCAATATCTGTCTATTAGTAAATTTTATGTATTTGGTTTTACTAGCATTAAATGAGACAAGGTTGTTTTGTCCCCATTCACTGATCATAGATAAGTCTTGATTTTTTGGAGATGGCTGTGCTGAATTCAGAATGGGAGATATCACACTTTGTAAATGGGTGTCTGAGTGTGAATGAACTGTGAAGTGTTGAGTCATCTGCATATGATTGTATGGGTTTGTGGGTGACAGATAAGAGATCATTAATGTGAACCACGAACAGGGTTGGTGCCAGAACTGACGCCTGTGGGATGCCAGCATTAATTGAGTGGAAATTGGAATATACATCATCTACTTTTACTCTTATTTTTCTGTCGCTGAGATATGAGGAAAGCAGAGGGACAAAAGACGTTAGTCCATAGCAAGAGAGTTTGGACAGCAGGGAATGATGCCATACTCTGTTGAAAGCCTTAGAAATATCAAGGGCTACTGCATGAGTTTCTCCATATAGGTCGATTGATTGATGAATGTTATGAGTCAGGATATTAAGTATGTCACTGGTGGATCTTTTGTGGTGAAAACCATATTGTTTATCGCTAATTAAGTTGTTGGATTCGAAGTGTTTAACTATGTGCCTATTGATTAAAATTTCGAATATTTTACCAAGAGAAGATGTGACAGCTATTGGTCTGTAATCAGAGGAGTGAGAGGAACTTCCTTTCTTCGGAATTGGGTGGATATTGGCTTCTTTCCATGAATTAGGGAATGAAGAAGTACATATGCATAGACTGAATAGTTTAGGAAGAACAAGTGCATGTTCTGGGGAACACTTTTTCAAAACAATTGGAGGAATTCCATCTGGGCCTGGAGCTTTGTTGATAGGTAAATTGTCTAGGATGGATTTTACATATCTTGTCTGTATTTTAAGTGGAGCAGTTTCGGGAGAGTCAAGTTCTAATACTGGGACGATCTGGCTGACTTCCTCCAAGGTAGAATATCTGGCAAATGTGCTGGCAAAGATATTTGCTTTCCCATGTGGGTCATTTATAATGTTGCCATCTGAAGATTTTAGTGGGGGAATGGATGATGACTTGTTAAAGTTATTATTGAAAGAATTAAAAGTTAATCAAAATATTCTATTGTCATTAGGGTTGTTAAGTAGCTTTGCTGCTTGATTATGAAGAAAGTTTGATTTAGCAAGATTTATTGACAGCCAGCTTTCAGATTTAAAAATGCACATTAGGAATGTTAAATATATATGCCTGGCTACTGGCAGACGTTGGCAGAATCTTAGCACATTATAAATCATCATTTATAGCTTTCAGAGGTAAGTTAATAAGAATCCCTAGTAACTGTTAATCTGGGAATAATAAGTAACCTGTGAAAGACTCATTTCAATGGAAAATATGGAAAGGCCACATTCATTTGGTAAATAATTAATATCCCTAGTTGTCTTTCCTTCATTCTTTCCTCTTCCTTCTGCCTATGGGTGACTCTACACTGAGTGACAAGCCAAATGGTTTCCTGTACACCAGGAAATCATTTACTACGCTGGGTGGTAACCATATAACCAAATTATGGTGCCTGGTGGTTTAGTGGGTAATTAAGGCACTCCAGTCAGATTGAGCCTGTGTAGGTTTATATCCAAGGGGTGTTTGGGATTAATTGCTCACGTTATGCCGCTTGAGGATGAGTGAGGCTGGCCACCCTCATCTTATCAGGACCGACTTGCCTAGCCCCGGGCTCCTATTCTTCTCATGGGGCGACATAGGATTGGATGATGGATGGTCAACCTTCCTGGAGCTATGGAATGTTTTATTTCCTTGCTAATTTCCCAATTTTATTATTTACTTTTTTTATATATCTCGTCCATCCCTGGCTTTGTAATAACAGATTGTGTTACATAACCTTTAAAAATGGTAATTTTCATCTTTAAATTAGGAAAGAATTTTGAATGTCTTATTTGACATTTTCAGACTAAATTATGAGGAGTCATCTCCATGACTTTTCAATTGTGAATGGTTTGTTTAGTACATAGTAAAGAAGAAATGGAGAGGGGGAGGGCTTATCCAGTTTCTAGCTTTGTCTCCTACTGCATCTCCATTAAAATTAGGTAAGATTAGGTTACAGTACTTTCCATTTCCTTTGTTACGATTAGCCTTAGAGCACTTGTATGTAGATGTGATTAACAGGTAGAGATACACACTGGAGAATCTTCACGCCCCCCTTTTTTACCGTGTAGATAAAATGCATTTCTGACTTGTTTTTACTGTGTATGTGAAAAGCATTTCTGGTTAGAGTTTAAAATTAAGTACAGGGAGCACATGAATTGTAATGTCCATTAATTGGATGTACTGTACAGTGGACCCTCTCTATACCTGATCATTTAGGGGGAAAACCCGATCTAATAAAGCCGATAATCCAGTAAGTCCGATGTTTCCCCCAAGGAGTGAGATTTCAAGCACATAATGCAAAACAGATGAGCAAAACAGCACATTCAAATACTAGAAAGTATACCCATTTTCCATTACCTTGGCCCATAATTTCACACCCTTGTCATAGTACTTGAGAGATGGGAGAGAGAGTTATATGCAGAGAGGAAGAGAGAGGTGAAAAGATTAGTAAAAGAGAGTAAGAAGAGAGTGAATGAGGAATTTGGAAGGAATTTTAGTGAAAAGTGGATGGAATGTAAGAAAATGTTGGAAAGAGTTTATGTAAAGGGAGTTAGACAGGGTGCTAAAGAAGTAAGTTGGTAATTGAAAGATAAAAATGGTAGATTGCTAGTGGAGAAGGGAGAAAAGGTGAGCAGATGGAGAGAACACTTTAAGGAATTGTTGAACATAGAGAATGAAAGTAATGTGAGTATTAATGGCTGGGGAATTACTGGGAGAAGGAGGGATGTGAGAAGAGAGGAAGAAATCAGTAGGATGGAAGTAGTGAAAGTAATGAAGAAAGTCAAAATTGGGAAATCCCGAATTGATGGAGTGTGCGGTGAAATGCTGAAGCATGGGGGAGAGATAGTAGTAGAATGGATACAGAAGATGTGCAGATTGGCCTGGGAGGAAGGTAGAGTCCCCAAGGATAGGAAGTCAGGTACTGTATAATTATTTCCCTGTACAAAGGAAAAGGGTAAAAAGAAGTGTGTGGTAATTATAGTGGCATGTTTCTTGTGAGTGTAATAGGAATAGTATGTGGTAGGATACTTACTGACAGAGTTAGGGAAATAACAGAGGAGTCTGTTGGAGAAGAACAGGAAGGTTTTAGGAGACGAAGAGGTTATGTATATCAGATATTCATTCATAGGTTTTTAGTGGAAAAGTTTCTAGAGAAGGGAAAGAAGTTGTATGAAGCCTTCATGGATTTGGAGAAAGCATATGACAGGGTGGATAGACAAGGGATGTGGAAAGTATTAAGAATATAAGGTGTACCGGTAAATAGGAAGTTGTTGAATGCTGTGAAGAGTATATACAGTAAGACCTCACTATAATGGACTAATTGGGGCCCAAGCCAGTCCGAAAAATGCGAAATTCCAATAAAAGCGACATCCGGACTTACCCCTGCTAATCCGGACTTTTTCCGATATATCAGACATTAGTCCGGATTGCATCAGTGGTTTTCACCATCATTGCAGTATTGTACTGTGTTATACCTTCACTACATTAATCAAATGGTGTAATAATACTGTACTGTGCACTGAAAAACATGTCTTTTACTTGTCTTATTGTGGTGAACATAGCTGAAGTGGTCAGGCAGTCCGGACTGCTTTCTGGCCTTATCGGACTTTTTCCGATATATAGGAGTTTAGTCCAGTAGCTCCTCAAGTCCGATAAAAGCGAATTCCGGTCTGTTGAAGTCCGTTATATCGAGGTTTTACTGTATGAGAGGCTAAGGCTGAAGTGCGTGTGGATAGTGAACTGGGTGAATTTTTCTGTCTGAACGTTCGATTGAAATAGGGATGTGTCATGGCCCCATGGTTCTTCAGTCTGGATATAGATTAAGTTATAAAAGATGTACAAAGTAGGTAAGTGAATGGGAGCGACCCTAATGAAAGAGGGCAGTTTTGGAAACTCCCTGTGCTGTTGTTTGTAGATGATACTGTATTGTTAAGTGGAGATGAAGGAGATCTACAAGGCTTGAAGATTGAGTCTGGGAGAGTGTGTAAGAAACGGAATCGAATGGTGAATGTAGGGAAAAGTAAAGTTATGGTCTTTGAGAGAAATGAAGCCACTGAATGTAAAGTAAGCCTGAATGAGGAGGAAATGGAAAATGTAAGTGTGTTTAATTATTTGGATAATGTGATGAGTAAGGATGGAAATTTAGAAGGTGAAGTGCTTGATAGTGTACAGCAGGGAAGAAAGGTTGCTGGTTCTTTGAAAACAGTGATAATGAACAAGGAAGTGAGCATGGAAGTAAAAGTTACTGCTTGGCAGTATTGTGATACCATCCCTAACATTTGGAAGTGAAGCTTGGACCTTGCTGGAAGGACACAAGTCAAGAGTCAGAGCAATGGAAATGCGTTATTTGAGAGGAGCATACGGAGTTACGTGGAGAGACAGACAAATGAGGAAGTGATGGAATGTTGCAGTGTGGATGTGGATGTGATAGAAATCATCAGGAGAAATACATTGAGGCGATTTGTCCATGTGGGGAGGACGGAGAGCGAGAGACTAACGAGGAGAGAATATTTGAGTGAGGTGGACGGGGGGGCTGAGGATGAGATGGAAAGATGGAGGTGAGAGGTATATGGGAGAGGGGGTTGTGAGCTGCAATCACAGCAGTGAAATGACATTGGACTGGGCAACATGGAGGCGATTTCTTTGTGGCCACCCCTTACGGAATTGAGACATCAGGTAGTAAGTAGATAGTCATAGCACTTCTTCATGACTGGCCTGAGTGGGTTGGAAAAGCTGCTGCCAGCAATGGTAGCTGCATTTTGAGTCACATGCAGGAAGTGATCTGGCAGGCCTGTGTCATACACCCTATGTGACAGATAGCATACATTAAATGCAAAAAAGTGTATGGTGGGTCCAGAGTTGTCTAGTAGGTGTGCATGTTTTTTTCCCATCTACCAGATGGTATTTGATGTGTACAATGGCAGTGTTTTTTAAATCTGATAACGATAACGAGTCTAAAACAAGGATTTACTTTACAGTAATCCCTCTATTATTCGGATGTCCAATACTCGGACACCCCCACTACTCGGATATTGTGGGCTGCCCAACCCCCAAAATGCCCCCAAATTTGGAAAAATGCGAAAAAAATTCGAATTTTTTGGACCGCGTCAGGTTGAATTTCCCCGCACGCACCGATTGGCTGTGTTTACGCGTGTGGCACCTGTCTGTCGGTCCCACTTCCCACTCAGTTTCTGCCTCGTGAACAGCTCCAACAATGGCGGCCGAAGTGATTGCTTTTGTGGTGATACCCTACCTCCTACAGGGCTTCATGCTACTCTTCACCTTCTTCATCATGTGTATGATGATGGCCCCGCCACCTGAGAAGAGGAAGAAAGTGGTTCTGACTCTGGAGAAGAAGAGGGAAGGGTATTGGAAAAGATGGACGCCGGGTGGCCGACATCACGGATTCGTAGTGAATTCAATCTCCCTCACTCCACCTTGTTTGATATCAAGAAGTCCTGAGACAAACTTCAGCAGTACATGGCTGATTTCGCTTCGAAGACCAAACAAAACGTGGAGAGGAAGGTGATGTTTAGTCCTAAGTATGCAGACATTGACCGATCCACACTGATTTGGTATCGACAACAACGTGCTGCTGGTGTGTTGGTACGTGGAATGGAGCTGAAAGCTGCTGCTGAGTTCACAAGGCTCAAGGACTCGTCACTAGACCACACGGGAATTTACTGTTATGTACAGTGCAGTGAAGTGATGTGATCCGAGTTATGCAAAAAAAACGTTGTGGAAAGTGTTGGTGAGAAGTGCTGATGATTGTAAATTGCGAAGGTTGTGTGGTGCAATTTCTTCATGTCAAAGTCTGAGATGATAGAGCGAGTTATACATCAGGACGGCGGCTTCTTTTTTGTAAGTACCCTAACTTCATCAAAATTCCTTGTTTTGTTCTTTCCATATCATTAATCTCATGCATAAACTGTGTGCAAGATGATTTCCATAATGATTTTTGTGTCTAACCTGTTTTCATCATGCTGTAAATGTGTTAAAAAATTACCCTAAATGTTAATCATAATTTCCTGCTTGCAATTTAATTTTTTCATGCATGGTTTTTAAGTGCACCAGCTATGAAAAAGGTGAAAGGCAGTGAATTTCATGTCTGGTCCTAACGTAACCTAACTAACCTATGATTACCATAAAGATTTTCATGCCTAACCTGTTTTCATCATGCTGTAAATGTGTTAAAAAATTACCCTAAATGTTAATCATAATTTCCTGCTTGCAATTTAATTTTTTCATGCATGGTTTTTAAGTGCACCAGCTATGAAAAAGGTGAAAGGCAGTGAATTTCATGTCTGGTCCTAACGTAACCTAACTAACCTATGATTACCATAAAGATTTTCATGCCTAACCTGTTTTCATCATGCTGTAAATGTGTTAAAAAATTACCCTAAATGTTAATCATAATTTCCTGCTTGCAATTTAATTATTTCATGGATGGTTTTTAAGTGCACCAGCAATGAAAAAGGTGAAAGGCAGTGAATTTCATGTCCGGTCCTAACCTAACCTAACTTAACCTATCCTATCCTAACCTAACCTATGCTTACCATAAAGATTTCCATGCCTAACCTGTTTTCATCATGCTGTAAATGTGTTAAAAAATTACCCTAAATGTTAATCATAATTTCCTGCTTGCAATTTAATTATTTCATGGATGGTTTTTAAGTGCACCAGCAATGAAAAAGGTGAAAGGCAGTGAATTTCATGTCCGGTCATAACCTAACCTAACCTAACCTAACCATTTTTCTGGTAACAATTTACATCATTTACTCTATTTGATGCTTTTTATCCAATAATTTAGTGCACAAAATGTGAGAAAAGATGATTTCCATGTCAGATACTTATACTATGCTGGCAAGTTCTGACCACCTATGCCTCACTCACCTCAAAATCATCATTTTTTGGTTAAAATTCAATTAATTCATACTTTGTGTGTATTATTTATGTGAAAAGGGACCTAAATAAGTAGGGAGGTAGGAAGGTAGTTTTCTGATTTAGATTAGGTTAGGGTCATGAAAAACCAGTGCTGGAGCTTCAGGGCCCAATATCCGGACAAAACCAATATTCGGACATGCCTTTGGCTCTATTACATCGGATACCAAAAATCTGTGAAGGAGACACAAGCCCATAATGTCTGTGTCAGTACCAGTATGGTATAGTTTTTACCATGTTTGTTGCTTCTTTTGATAGGTAAAGATCTAGATAGATAGACAAGAAGATAAATAGATAGGTAGGTAGATAATAGGTATAATTCTGGCTATGTGTGTTGTGTTTCAGGTGAAGGGCATTGTCATCAGTGATCAGTTGGAGGTTCTGCATGAGGCTGCTGTGCAGTTTGACAATGACCTGCCTGAATACAGGTCAGTTGTATCAGTCCAGGTCACAGGTTTCCATTCTGTGTTCCATTTTTGCACATTCTAATCCAGGAATGCCTAGGTTAGGTTAGATTTGTTTTCTTAGTATTATGAGGCAGTGGCATACTATGGAGGGGCAGTCTGCCTCGGGTGACAGCCATAGGGGGGTGCCGTTTAGCTGAATGGTAATTTTTTCATTTCACTGTAAAGGTTTTTAATATTTCTGTCAAAAACTAGACACTGAAAATAAATGTTTCTGTGCTGCTTAATTTTCATTAAACCTTAATTTTGAAACTAGCATTTAAAAAACAAACAAACCTCCCAAAAAAGCTTGCATGACAGTACCTTTCTGAGGGACGACTCATGAGCTTACTCGAGCCAAAAGCTTTGGCTTATATATTTATCTGTAAATCTACAGATTTTAAGGTCCATTTCTGATTGTCAGATTTTGTAAGTTATATGTGTTTATACATTTTTGCTTCTTTTTCGAAAAGTGGATGAATTCTTGGAAATATAAATCTTTATTTTATATATAATTCCAGCATTTTCTTTAATGAACTGACAGATAAAACCATTGTATTTTCAAGTCTGTGATTATATCCAGTATATTGCTAATTACATGCATCTGTAATTTGCAAAATGTTCATTATATTAACAAAAATTACAATTGTATTTGATAAGCTTACTTATATTCATCATCATCATTATCATCCGGACATCCTTTCCCACCCTAGTGCAGGGCGTGGAGTAACAACGTCACGCCAATCCAGTGGGCCACAATTCCATTCACTCGCCATTCAAACCCCCAGAATCCTGGCTCTGTCTGATACGCCAAAAACATTCACCACGTTCTGTAGCTTCACTTAAACGTATCTGACAGACTCAGTCCAAATGCTGTCACAGTAAAAGGGGTGCCAAATCCCTGAACATGCGCTTCTCCTCACAATACACTGCTCATCCAGCCAGCTCGAAGTCTTGTCAGTCCCCTAGCCTCACCGACTTCCAAACCCCTCTTCCTCACACACTCATCCACCATATCCCTCCACCTTCTCCATGACCTACTTCACTTCCTCCCTCCTTCAAATTTGCTCACATATACCTAGTTCACCACTCTGTTGTTATCCATTCTCTCCACATGACCATACCATCTCAGTACACTCTCTTCAGTTCTGGTGTCCACTGACTTTCTCACTCCACATCTTTCACAAATCACATTATTTCATATCCTATCCACTGTCAGTACTCCACATACATTCCTCAGCAGTCCCAGCTCCACTGCTCTCACTCTTGACTTTTCATTTTCATGCCACACCATGGTATCACATCCATATATTAAAGTTGGCACTAACACTCTTTCATATAAGCCTCTTGCAGCTGCAACACTCAAGCCTCTGTTTCTTATCAAGGCCTTCATAGCACCAGCTTCTTTCCTTCCTCGTGTCACACTACTTTCCACTTCTTTTGCACATTTTCTGCTTTTTTTCTATCACTCTGCTCAGGTATTTGAACCCTCTCACCAATTACAGTCTCGCTCCATTCACTGTAATATCACATTGGGAGTCACCTTCTCACTCAGTAACCATCACTTTACTCTTTTCTACATTTACTCTCAAGGCACGATGCTCACAGGCATCAGCAAAACTCTGCACTAGCCTACCAAGTTTTTGTCTGATATTTGCAAGTAGTACTGCATCATCAGCAAGCAACAAATTTGAGTTATTCTATCCATCACCATTTATTACCAGCACCATCACCCTCTCCATTGCTTTTGTTTTTACTTCTCTCATCACCCCATGATGAGTTTGGGAGAGTTTTTTTTTTTTTTTTTTATTT